>JABASI010006991.1:0-10244 GCA_019776505.1 Tomocerus nigrus
ATTATTTTAGATTAATTAATGAGTGAATTTACTTACAATGAACATTAAGTCTCCAACGATCTTCAACAGCACTGGCTTGAATCCACGGGTTATCACTTCTACACGTTAAAACTTTCCCATCATCTTCTATCAAAGGTACGAAATTTAAAATACTCCGACTTACATTTTTGTCGTCTGAGTGGGGCTATAAAATAGACAAAGGATTATAATCAGTGATTATAGTATTTAAAGTTCGCGCGCTGAAGATTTTCTCTAAGTAGGCCAGTGCTACGCTAACTGCTACATTATGACGTATAAAACAAAGGAGAACTTACAGTATTTGGCAGCCTTTTAATTTGACGACCGTTTTTCCACCATGTGATGGTGGCAGGTGGCCTGGATCCGAAGGAGACACATTCAATGTCATATCTTTTTTCCGCTAGTAGATTGGTGTCTTTGGTCAAAATTGAAGCGGATAATGGCCGAACTGTAATGAAAACAATTAGTATTAAAGTATCAGTGACAATGAGCTTTTCTCAATTGAAATCCTTCATTTAGCGTTACATAGTCTAGCTAATCCAATCCGCACATACTAGATACCTAGACATGAGTTTCATTCGAGACAGTGGGAATTTTAGTTGAGTATCCGGCAAATGAATTGAGTAAAGTAACTGAGTCATTATCAGCGATTAGCCAACTCTCTAGATAATAGTAATAACGGAAATGTTCATGTAAGCTTTCTCCCCAGCATTAGATTAATCTACAACACACTCTAGAGACTCATCTGTCTGTCTGTCATTAGCTCTGTTCCAATATCTCAACTCGAGTTGGTAATTTTCGACGATCAACTAAAGAACATAAAACCAAGAGGAAGAGCCACGGGATTAAACCTCTTGCTGTTTCTCTTTTCCACAACAAACATAAAATAATCATAAGATAGCCATAAACAATCACATAGAGATGCACTGACTAAACTCTAGTGTAGATATTCTCCTCTGGCAAGCAACTTGCTTTTACTCAATTCCTATTTTCCCTTCATACAAACTCCGTCCGGACGGAATAGAAGAGTAGGAGTGCATTTGTTTTGTGTGAGAACTAATAATACAAATATCTAGCCTAGCAGAATCCAAAAGTGGGCACAAACAAGCACAGCACCAGCGACACAAAATGTATTTACGCATTGCATGAGATAATAGCAATTTACATGTAGCAAAAGGAAAACTATATAACATCTCGATTTAATAAATAGAAGACAAGAGTAGTTAAGGCTCATAAATACAGTTTAATAAATTCCTTGCAATTTAGCAGTAAACTAATTTATGACCCTTTAGTATTCGTGCAGCTTTGTTTGTGGTTTTGTATTTCTCTGACTCTAATCCGCCGTTGTTCTATTCTACAAAGGTAACACACTACTAACACTGACAGTATATACAAACTAATGCGCAAATTCACTCCAAGTTAACATAGGTAAGAACAAGAGCACTAACTAAAGTTGCCAACCTTTCCTTCCTACCTACATATATTATTATACTGTGCCCACATCCTACTATAATGTCTACTACAATTCATTTGCTGTGCATGGAATTATAATATCTGTAGACCTTACAAGACATTATCTACATAGTCTACCTTGTAGCTCAACGAGCCATATCATTTCCTTAGAACGCAGTGATTAGAAATACACGGATTCATCTCTCTCCTCTCTCTCTCTCTCTCTAATTTAATTACGGGGAGCTGTTGTTCCTATCTGTAGCACTGGCAGCCTTTGCAGATTAATTTCGCACAATGAGAATACCTTCCTACACTTTAACTCACACAAATGTAAACAGCACAGCAACGCAACAAAGTGAAGCGATAGCTCTTCTCTTATTATTATTATCCGGACACTACTACATTTAGCACACCTGAATTCCGACCTGAACTCCAACTAAATTCTAGCCAAACCTAAAGCAGCACTTGTCCTACTATTTCTAGCATAAGTACCTGCAGAGATCAGTGCTCACTATACTATACATATATATCTAAAGGTAAAGTAAAATATTCATACTACAAAATCTGATCTGTTCTCCCAACAGTCTTGTCTGACTAACTTTCCTTTGGCTTTTGGTGAAGCAACATTGGAAAGTTAGGTGATTTTCTAGGTCTTCTGGAATATCCCGGACTATAGGAACCCGTGGGTTATAATAATAAATGCCCATATATATTTATAGACGCCGTAATTGAGTAGAGTAGCAATGCTTAAATAAATATACGTTGTTAAGTACCCTGTATTGATTACGACATAACCCCTTTGAACATCAATATCGTCTACCTTGTTATATAATCATCTACAATATTACGAACATTATGTAATTTATTTGTTCTTTGAGCATTAAATACATTACATTCCTACTGCAACTTATGTAATACAAAACAAATATAACAATTTTATAATGAAAAAGACAAGCTTATTGCCGAAAACTTGCCATAAACGTAATAATAGAAAACAGTTACTGATAAAATGGCTTGTTAGCAATTGAACACGGCTGGATTGGATTACCTCAGTGAATTTTACGAGTTAAAATAATTAGTCTACTTTTGGCTATGGCTAACGATGACTCAGTGTTAAAATTCAGCCAGAAATAATGTGAATATCGAAAGGGGAGAATTTTTCAGTATGTAAGCTTCCGCGTGTCTCACTATTTCTCATTTTACCAGTCTTTTTTTCATTGCTAACTTAGTAGAAATATATCATGCACTATTTATCGAGAAACAGAATCAACATTTCTTGGAAGATTTCGCTAGAATATTTGAGGCATTTCCTTTGTTAATATACACATGTGTAATGCAGATATACGAAAATTAATCTACAGAATGCTTATAAATGTACAAGAGTTAGTAGAGTTACTTGGCATGTTACCGACAGTGGAAATGGGCAGGAAGGATATTAAATGCACTTTTTTGGCTTCCACTTCCTTGATGCTATTGGAAAATGAGATAAATGGATACTAGGAAGATGAGTGTACATGAAGCAATCTAGTATATTCTCACAAACTACACAGTATGTTCTCATTACAGAATGATGGTACTAAACTGATTGATTTCGTTAAAGTACCTATTGCAGTTGTTACGTATGAAAGAATCTGTTAACAAGGTTTTCTCTAGCTGCAAGACATCATTCAACTTTCATAGAATTCACCTGCTCCTCCTAAAATACTTTG
Source organism: Tomocerus nigrus (assembly GCA_019776505.1). Classification (NCBI taxonomy): domain Eukaryota; kingdom Metazoa; phylum Arthropoda; class Collembola; order Entomobryomorpha; family Tomoceridae; genus Tomocerus; species Tomocerus nigrus. Next base: position 3,180 of record JABASI010006991.1, read on the forward strand.
TGGCTATGACTTACAAAGTAAATATCGTCTATATCTGCGAATCCCCAAAAAGGAAGAGCGTAGGTAAAGGACGTGAAGACAAAGTCGAAGAATAGTCTACCTTAAGTTAGCTGCCAACAATGAGGAAAGGAAATATAAAGGACAAAGTTAGGGAAAGCACGTGTGCCCTTCCACACATACATCTTGACTTCTTATTAAGATAGCATGGTCATCTTATTAAATATCCGTGGCCAGACAGACAGAGTCGACTCGGTTTACTATACACCGTGCATACAGATGGATTACATGGTTTTCCAGAACCACTAATAGAAGCCAAGTCTAACTAAACCAACTGATGTGATCATGGATAAGACAAGATGGGAAGTTAGTTTGACTTTTGCTCTCACCCTCGTCTAACTTTCACTTGGCTTCCTTTCGCCAAGGCGATTTGCCCATCTACAAGAAATGACATCGGTATTTTTTTCTTGGAACTCAATATACGCTTAGTTAAGAAAGACTATATAGCTCCTTGCATAAATGCTAGTATTGCATGTGAACATAATAGACAGGTTCAGTAAATAAGTAAGACTCGTTTCCTCCCATCTAGTACTTCTAGATGCATCCATAAACTCCCAAATGTACTTATGTGGTTGTTGTAAGTTATGATGAGCCATTTAATAGAGCTTTTATATAAAGCTTACATTTGGCAGAATGCACTTCTTTTTACGTCTTTCACTGACTATAACTATTTTATGATTAAGATATACTTACTCTCTTACGTTTTTTTCTTATTATAAACTTCCTTACTGTTTAGTTTCACGTTATAGAATCTTCTACTAGCAATTCTACTCTACCAAAGACTATCTATAATAATTCTCAGATTGGGGTACCTACTACGACATTAATATAACACTCGATGATACGCTTGTGTAGCTTGTACTTATGTAAAAACATGAAGGCGTACTGTTATAGCACGAGTACATACTACATCACTAATGAAACTAATGTAACGTGCTGTATCACAAGACACTCTCAGATTGTTTTTATCTTCAAAGGAATTCGAGGAGAAATGCAGAAGGTACTTTTTGTTCATAACCTTTTTCTTTCCCTGACTTCTGTGTCTAGATCAATTTCTGCTCTGACTTCTCTTCCGCTATGTCCTCTCCTTCTGATTTCTCCTATCATTTTCGACCTGTGGGAAATACTTAGGGGATCCTTAATCTAAGCCTATTATATGACTTATACAATTCATACAGTAGTGGAAGATATACTCTACACTACACACACTAAACAGTGATTGGAGCATTGGAGCGTATTGCTACCATGAACCAACTACCAAGAATGTATTCGTACAATGTGCATGCATTTTCTTTTATGCCCTTCTATTTCCTTTCATTCGTGGCTGTTCTCGAATTCATTGGGTAGGTTTTAGTATTGGCTGTCTGTCTCAATTGCATACTAGCAATAAACCTACAATATCTGAATTATACCAATGTACAAAAGACATTTGTGTTTGAAAGTTCGATTAAAATTGTGAAAATAATTATACAGTCTTAACTAATTTACACACATCCAAATAATATAAAAATTATAATGTCAAATTCATCTAAGCTGACTTAAAATAATCTGGTACGAACTTTGTTTGACCTTAAAACAAGTTTTTCCACTTGTACAAAACATTAGTAGATACCCTATATAAAATAACTTTGTGCGCCATGTCAGTAGAAAACAAAAATAATACTATTTGCCGACTTTAAAGAATCAGTTTCCGTAGACATACTATCATATAAGCTATAAACGCAGTACCTAACGTTGCGATCATGCACCCGTTCCAAAAACAAATGATATCTGGAGCTGCCATCAATAAGCAGTGCGGTGCATGTAGCAATATATCGGATATCAATATAACGAATCTATAATGCGCCCCAGTAGTCGACTGATCTGAAGTGACTATTTCCGCTTCTCTTGCATTGTGCTATCAAGGTTCAGTTACATCCTAAGTAGTAAAAAGAAAGGAAGTTTGAAAGGAAAATAAAAAGAAAAGTAGGGTGGTCGTGCCAAGGAGAGATATATAAGATGAAAAGTAGATGGACGGTGTGGATTGGGAAGCTGGACAGTAGAAAGATGGTAAATGGGAAGAGACAAGCGGGACAGCATCGGGAATAGAAAGAACCATCTAACCCACTACTCACTATGTCAGGTTGATATGTGAAACTACTTTCTATGTCCTAGTTGTATAAATGTATAAGCGTATTCTAGTAGAGGAATACAATGGAGAATTTGGAGATGGTCTAGCTAAAGCGAGGCTCCTTATAAGGCAGCAGCTCCTTCATTCTACCAAATAAGAGCAAGGAAGTAGTCTAAAAAGAAAAAGGAGAGCAGAGAACAGAGTAATGCGGCATGTCGAACTAACACGGTAGAGTGGCTGGATGAAGTTGATAAAGTTCTTGGTTCTTTTCTTGGATTTCTCTTTGAAAGCTTTTGCTTTGCTTTCCTTGGTTCCTGGATGGCTATTTTCCCTTTTTATACTATCTGTCTGCGTTTATTTTATTTTCCTTCTCTGATAGACGAGACGAAATGTTTCAATGCGAGCTCACACACAACACTGCAATTTAGCTCGTTGATTTTTTACAGAATTCCCTATCATTTTCTAACAATACAGCACGGATATATCAATTTACACAGTCTTTTTCCCACGTCCGCCGCTAATAATTAGCTACAAAGTAAAGTAACTCAATTTAAACACTCACGCCACTAATTATCATCTACACAATGATTTTTGGTAAACAAAGAGAATTTTTAGGTTGAAAATCTTAAAAGATACTTACGATTGAGGTTGACAATGGCCACGGTAGTTTGCGGTATCGTTTGGTTAGTGTTGGAAGCTTGACAGATAAATTTGGCGTTGAGATGGTGCCTGAGAAGTTTGTGGTAGTGGAGATTATTGACCAGCACTCCATCGCCCTTATCCGTCCAAGACTCGTCAATCATCGCATTCTCCAGCCACCAACTCACCCTTGGCTTTGGACGTCCTGTACACGGCAAACCAAAACAAATTATTTATTGATTCCTCATTGTACATTATTGATCTCATATCCTTTCACGCTTTCTAACTTTCTATCGCATCGCATCCTGTCCCCTCGTTTTTCACTTTCATACAACCGCAACTTTACTCTACTTTACTCTTCCCACTCCCTAACTTACTAATATGCCTTTCCTCCCACACTCAGCTTACAGAGTGGGAGGTACTATATTGTTGGTTGTCACCAGAGAGGAGACAAACTTAATTTGCTTCCCTTTAACCGTTATCACAGGAAAAATAAATCCCATTTATCACAGCAGAAATTGGAAAACACTTTCAACCAACTATGCTACATACACTACTTTGTGCATTCCTTTCCTTTCATCCAGAAAAGTGAGCTCTAGTGCAATTACAATCTAAACCAGTTTCATAGCAGAGTTTGTAAAATGTATATATGTAATAGGTGCCTGTACCAGTATGCTATAAAGAACACTGTAACTGTGTCTACACTTATTACATTTTTGAAGGTATAGATGTAGTTGAATTAAATATGAATAGGTGCTTACCAATAACTGAATACTGGATCTGACCTCATATTACACATCAACAAAACTGCAGTAGTGTTAAATTTTAATGTGGACACATCGTTACAATTATTACAGTACCCAGGTAAATAATTTATCAAGTAATACCAAATAATTAGTTAGACAAGAGAAGTCAACAGAGTGAAAAAAGAACTTACGATGCTGTAATTTTAACTTTCTCCACTTTCTGTACCATTAATTATTCTTACAAATGCTGAACTGTGGATGACCTAATAAGACTTTATACAAATATAAATAATACAGTCAGCTAAGAGTTCAGAAATTCATATAATATGGTTAATTTTACAGTTTGGTTCCGTAGTCAATTAGTTAAGCTCATTAATTTTCTAAAAGCTTTAATAAGTGGGCGTAAGTTATCAAAAGTATGTGCAGTGCAGAAGTATAGAGGAAATCTGGGTAAATTCTAATTAGTAATATTGACAAAATAATATTCTAAAAACGAATTCCACTTTGCAATACCTATACAGTTAATAAGGTGAAAATGATATAGTGTTATTGTGTAAGTCATCCAACCATCATGCCATAAGTTAAGCTTCGAAAGGAAGGGTATAATGAGAATGCAGATGCATTCACTGCAAAGAATGATCACATGTTGCGTTGGCGTAACATATATTTGTTTTAGAAATGGTATGCTTCCACTAATGAAGTAGAATTTAACCTGCATATAGGCAACTAATTCCAATATTCGAGAAATACCTCATCAAAAGTATGTATTATACTTTGAATTAATTTATGTAGTGTTTCTGTGGCCTCTCTCTACCTCTTGACCCAGGTCAAGTTCGGAGGGATGACTTTCCGGAAGTGTCACTTTGGCTTCCCTGTGAATGGCCAATTATTGAAAATACAAACGTTCCAAAATGGTGGTTTCTATGAAAAGTCATGGAAGGACAAAGTTACCTTTCCGGAAAGACATCAATCCGAACTGGGAGGGCAGTAACTTAAGCTATGCCAAGGTAGAATTCATGAAGTGATGAAGATGATAAGTTGTGATAATTATACATTCTATTAAAAATTAACATATTAATAAATAATCAGAACATCATGGTAAGTTACTTTAACAGCTCAATTTTAAATGTCTGAATAAGCAACTAATAAATTACTTAGACAATAGAAAAGTACTAGTAGCTGCAACCAACATAAAAGACGATGTACATTATTGTACATTTACAATACATTACATAACACGCGTACGTGTTACAAATTAACACAGCTACCAAAACATTCTAAAGACAGTGAGCAGCACCTTAATATTAAGTATTTACTGGAATACTAAGTTGACCACAAAGAAACTCCTTGGTTTGGCTTCTTTAATAATCAATTCGTGATAGAGCGTCAGGTTAGGTGTACCGAAATCAAAGAGTTGCAAACAATAAACACACGAGTCAGTGTAGTGTGAACACTTCTTGTCTGGTTACCCCTAATTTACTCTTGCAAGGTTTCCATAAATCTCTCGGAGTTCACTGTTTGTCTCCATCCAGCTTGGGTTAACACTATCCTCCTATACACGGGTTTTATACTTCTATTGGGTCTATGCAATATATTTTACATCTGAGAAATCCCTGCTTTTCAGGTTTACTGCCAACATTGAACATTGTGGGCGAGTACACATTGACTATTATTTACTTTATCATACATACTAGACTAAAACCTATACTTAACAGGAATACACTAGGTTATTCAAATAATAAGTGCCAACACTCAGAGTATTGTGTAGTATCGCTCACGCATAGGGTAATACAGAATATAATAGGACTATAGGACGGTCAATAAATAAACACAATTCAGTTGTAATGAAATCCTATGATTGCAAGGAATTGCAGAGATAAAGCATCTACATAAGTAAATACTAGCTAACTTTGTCAATAGAATATGGCTACATATATGACTTCACTACTATGTTTCAATATTAAATGTAGTCATTATTGTATTCTGTTTTACTTTCTGGTTTAATGCACATAATGCATCACTTCTTGCTATTTACTCAGCTCTCTGTTTCAGCAAGAAGTGGGAGTTCTGTAGAGTGATAGTAAATAATTATTACGCCTTACGTAAGCATATGCATTAACTTCCGTCCGTCAACTAAACAATTACCCTCGTCCATCTGTTATGTTATAGTATTCGCTAATGTGTTATTCAACGTATTAGTAGTCCTTAAGTACTATTCTATATACTATACAATTAAATAAACCATATTAGATCCGTGGATGTCTATAGACTAGTACCCGTATGGTGGTTACGGTGATGGAACCCTATCGCTACATCCCATCTATTTACCATGTACATATATCCAAGTAGAAGCCAATTCAAAAGAGAATAGTGAATTGAAAAGGAAGGAGCGTAGGAGCGCAGAGTCACATTCACATCACAAGAATTCGATTTCATTTCATTCAGCTCTGTTTCCATCTAACTCCAACTCGCCTTTGTAGCAAAGATTCTATTCTGTGGCCGCTGCGAGAGAAATCACTGAACTTGTCGTTTAACAACTAGACTAGTTTAAATTCACACTAAATCTCTGTCTGAAAATGGGTCCATTTTGACTCCACTGCCTGCCTGTCGGAATTGGAAGTCAAGGAGCACGAGAGAAGAAAATAAAAACTAAAATGTTACTCAATTCAGTCCGGAAATTTTTCATTGGGGAAGAGAGGGAAAAGTCGACTTGGGAAAGTCCAGTTCAATTTTCCTCAATGTACCACTGCAACAGTAATGAGCACCAGGAGTTGGGTAATACAACAGCCAATTCACAGCCACACTTTTTATTGTAACTTATAACGTTGCTTTACATGTTACAATGTTCGTACATAATTTGTGACATTGTATTGGAATTATATTGTCTACATGCCACATACGAAATTAAGCAATTAGAAAATTACAAGACTATTTCACGGCTGAAAATAGCTAACTTTATTATTCCTAGTCAATTTTAAAAACATTTCCAATATTCCTTAGGTGAGGGAATGTGCCTAATTACTAAACGATGCTAAGATGGTAGTCGACGCATCCGATGCCTTTACAGTATTGATAGATGTGATGTCATGATGATGTGCACTACATCGGCTCGTTGCCAAAAGAAATGCCAAATTGTGGAAAAACAAAGGAAAAAAGTGGACACTTGAATGACTCCTTTGGGTTTAAAGCCACGACATTGGGAATGATTTTTTTATGTACGAGCGTTTCTTTATATTTCTATCGATTTCCAACAAGTAGGTCTGCACAGGGAAAGAATGTGATGCCAGCATCAGCTAAAATTCCAAAACCACCTTTCTAAATAAACTAGGAGGAAAACAATGGGAGGAAAAGTGCTTTCACTGTTCAATCTCCTTTGGTCAAGTATCCTTCACTTTGGATCACTTTAGTATTATTTTATTCCACTTTATCTGAATTGGCTGCCAAAGTGAATAAGTAGACCAACAATAAGTACATTCTAAAACTATAACACTAAAGTCTACCGACCTAAAAAAA
>JABASI010006992.1:0-10244 GCA_019776505.1 Tomocerus nigrus
GGAAAATGTTGGAAAATAACAATAAAATGAAATTTTCAAATCGTGACGTAGTTGCGCGAGCCTCTGAAAGGGATTTAAATAGTCATGATGACGTCACTGCGCGAGGTTTTACTATTGATTTCAAAATTGGTTATTTGCCGATCCTTATAGGGAGTGGGCGGGGCAGGGGGAGGGAAGTGTCTACTATCCTTGGCGTTAATCTATAATATTTATGATTTGTATGTCTACAAAAGTCAAATTAAATTAGTTTATAGTTTACACTACAGTAACATTTAGTGAAATAGGTAAGAACTATTTATGCTAGTAAGTTATGATTCTGTTTACTAGGAAGTTTTGTTTGCTAAATGACCAAAGAAGTCGTGCATTGAGAAACGAAAGTCAGAATGACGTATACAAATACAATCCTTTGCTACATAACACACGCATAGGAAAGTTAATTAGCTTTGTTATCATGTGCTTTGACTTAACTGAGTTTCATTTTTATTTTGTCGTATTCTTGCAGCAACTTCTTTTGGAGCGACTCGAGACCAGAAGGTTTCGGATTTGAGCTGGAGGTTGTCTCACCAGGAGACAAGTTTACTATGTACGATTCTAACCATAATCGCATGGGAAACTGTGAAGTTATGAGTAACAAGGTATGAAGATATTTTTACATGTTTGTTGGTGGTTTGTTGGGTATACCATACATACATATAAAAGTTGCATTCTTTCTATATCAATTTACGTCTCAGCAGATATATTTTTTGCTTGTAATTATGACATTTAAATATTTTTGATGCTATTTAAGTGTAAGTAGGTATTAGGTATGCTATTTTCATAAAACTACAACGAAAGTAACAGCTGCAGTGTCTTCTGAAAGTGATTATCCAATTGAATTGCAGTTTCTGTTCCAGAAATGCAAAACTCTAACCAACAATAAATACCATAATAATGACAACAAATCAGCCAGAAATACGTACAATTTGGTACTCATATCGCTATACACTAATAATGACCACCAAAGAGTTGGTAATAAGTGAATTGTCATATGTCAGTTCCTTCAACTTGTCAAGCTAATAAATATCTTGAGAAGGTGATTACTTAGTATTACAACTAATAAGAATATCTCATTTGGTATTACAACAGCCAAATGAAGAATAATTCCCTGAATTAAGATCAATCTTTTAATTCTCATTTGTTTTTCGCTGAGGAGGGACCCTGACGTAAAAACTATAGACGATCACGAATGGCTAAATGCAATAAATCTTATAGGGTTTAAATTCAACTATGTTACTAGTATATTCACCACAAAAAAACTACAAGTACAATTAGCATATGACGATATATACGCCAGCCAGGCACATAATATGTAGCATAGCACCACAAACCATCAAACCACAAGCACTGACTGCTAGTAATGAAAAGAAGGCGACTTGAGACAATCGTTACATAATATTTTATAATTATATAATGCACAGATGTTTTTAAGGCAACTCTTAAGGATTAAATGCTATTGCTTAATTTCAAAGTGATTTCATTAAAAATGATACTGCTGTGCATCTTCTGTACAACATTCGCATAAGTAGTTAAAACTAAATACTACTGTAGTCGTTTTGTGTACCAAAAGGAGAGACACAAAAATTGGATTGTCAATTTCGCAATTCTAAGTAGTTGTTTCAATAACAAATCATTAATCCAAAATGCAATGTATTATCGTTAATACTACAGCTCAGCTACCAAATAATAAACAACTCTCAAAAAATTCCAAATACATACATTATGTTCCTAACTGTAATATTGTAGATATCACGTTTTTATAACTAACTATATAATATGCTATAGTGGTAGTATTATGATGCGATGCCTTATTTTATTTTAGATAGCCCAGATGGAAAAATCCCATTTAATGTGGCCTGACGGGACGATTGAGAAATGGGTCTCAGTCCAACTGAATTGCAAGGTATAATTTGCTTTACATGAAATAAATTGCATTTGCAGCTGCACGCTGCACGTAGGTAAATAACTAAATAAGTACGCTTTTCAATAATTCAAGATTCAAGGTATTACCTACGCATCCTACCAAAAACGCCTATAATATAAAATATGAACTATGAACCATGAGGATTTCTTATGCCGATGTTTTATTTTACGACTTTAACACAGTTAAAATTGTAATTGCTCATTTCCTATGTAGAGTACAATCAGAAGAATATTTAGGAATGAGAATGTAACAATGAAATGCAATAACAATGGCCTATTGTTAACAAATTTAGATGGAATCTCTAGAAGGAGCTGTAACAAGCGTCACAGTATCAGGCATAGCAATTGCATCTAAAGCCAGTCAAAAAGCCACAGCAACTCTAGTGCGTATAATGAACTGTCAATTGGATCACCAGAAAACAAAAACAAAAGATAAATTGACTCTTATGCCAGGTGTGGATTCTCACACAAGAAGAATTACTGTATCAGGAGCTTCCGTTCAAGATGTACCCGTTGAATACACAATCACCGGGCTCACCAGTCATGAATTCCCAGTTATAGGTAGGTTGACAGAAGTCAAAATGACGTTTATTGCCTCCATTAAAATATCAATAGTAAAATAAATATGAAGCAAAAATAGTTAAATTATTGTTAACTGCACTTATTACAACTTTTAATGTAGTAACATTTGATATTATTATGTGTACTATTTGATTTTCACACATAAATGACGCCCATGAATTAACTATTCAGGAACGTTTGTGGATGCACGGATTTTACCTGGATTTCATTACATTGTGCGCCCTTCCCATGCAAAAAATGCTCTGTTTGGAGGAGAAGCTTTGAAACTGCTCACTATTGGACGGGGCTACGGAAAAAGATTCACATTTGAATCCAGTTGTCGCAATGAAAATGACCACTACTTTTGGAGCGACTCTTATCCAGAAGGTTATGGTTTTGCTCCTCACGAAGTTTTTGAAGGACATCGTTTCCGTATTTTCACTGGCGACGAGGAACTTGGAATAGCAAGGGTCCAGAAAGCTACTAAACCTCAAGTAATAAATTGCTAAAATATTCATCTATGTCTGCTTTTATATTATTTAAAAAAATATGGTCTAGGTATATTTCTAATTAATGTATTTAAAACTTTTGACGAAGAAGTCTCCAAGAAGTATACATTCTTATAGTACCCCGTAAATGTAACTTCATAAAGATTAATTGTTTTCCAGGAGGAGATTGAAATGGTATTGCTTCCAGGAGGAGGTATCCTTAAAAGACTGAGAATAGAAGTACTGTGCTATTTGGAGGTGGGTACAGTCACAACCAGAGCTTGTCGTGTTTGTGGGACGGCAGTGGTTGTCCGTCGAGGCCCAACTGGTTCAGCTAAAGTGGAAAAAATTGAAGCCCCTGGCTTGGACACGCAACTGATACGAAACTTGAGACATATCCCTGGTGAAATGGTTTTTGTGGCTTTTGAGCATCAAAAATATTTGAAGGATTACTGATCTGATTTACGGCAACTTTTATACCAAACCAAGTACTAATGTTATTGAAACAATTAAGTCATACTATTTAAACTCCAACATCAAAGAAACTATTTTGTATAATATTTAGTCGCGGTCGAAAGAAAAAACGCTGCGGTTTTTACAATTTCATGAAACGCTGAAACGATAGCTTTAGCGTAGCAGCAGGATTTTAATTAAATAAATATTTAACTCAATTAAGTAAGTGCGTTACAATACACACAACATTTATAGACGAAGTATTTGTAATCTGTCTGTTTGTAATTGTATATGAATTATGTTAATTTGTGTCGCACATGCAACTGTTTTGGATCTAATGTCATAATAGGTAAAACATGACTATGAAACTGTTGCAAAGTAGGAATACTTCTCAAGAAAAGTCGTAACGTAAACGAGTAAGTTACTGCTATTTTAGGATAATAAAATTATTACAGATATACTTACTTAGGTCAGAATAAACAATAGAGGTAAGTCGTAAAGTCCTACTTATGAATGATTCTACTGAATAAACAAACTAATATACGATATATAGTAATTACATTATAATTAAATATCTATATCATCATGTCATTCTCATTGTATGATTGTTTGTAATGGCGTACTCGTACTCGCATGTAATGTATGGATTCAATAAACAAGTTTTTCATATACTTAATTAAGCTCAACTAGATATTTTAATGATAAATACGATGATATTCGAAAAGGACTACCTGCCTAATGTAATTTTATTGTTATATGCAATTTTCAGAAATTATTCGAGCATAATGAGTGTTATAATTAATGGGTAATATAAAATGTTAAAGTTCAAATATATTTATTCATTGGATTACGGTTCGTATAAAAGGCGTCATAAAACAATGGTGGATTTCATTCGTTTCTTGATGTTTGCCATAAAAGCTTTTAGGAAAGGTAATCTAAAATAGTTTATAAAGATAATGGCACGTTTTGTAAATATTTTTGTGCCGTGCATACATAAATAAGACAATAAGACAGATACTTAAAATTATATTAGTCTTCAATCAAACTAAAGATTTTAGGTATCAACTAGTGCAAAACGCTGACGATAGGTCACAATTTCAATTACTCAACTATCTCGTGAAAAAATCCATTCCACGTTTATGGCAGAGAAAACCAAACATTTTTGACACTTTGCTTAGATTTTAATAAAGAAAAACGATTTATTTTTCTTTCGCTTTTAACAGTGAGCAAAACTACAAGATGATTCACATTTAACTAAACTCTATACAAATGTAGTTCGTTTTTTCTATGAATCATATTATTAGTGAACATATTCTAACAAGCAACATCTAGGTATTCTAATGCAAATTATTAGGTTATTTATTTCATATTATTTACTATGTTTTCTATTATTCTTTTTCACTTTTTAACAGAGACGAAAATTGATACATAATTTGAAAAGATTACCTAAATTAGGAATAGAACAACAAGTTTCATTCAGAATATTCATAATTTATACATAGTGCTTTTTCACAATCACTTCGGAATAGTGTAATACCTAATTATCTTATACTACTATACATATACAATTTCTTTTTATATAAATAATTTTAGTATACTATTTATCAACTATCTTGTCGACTAAAGACATGATCTGTATAAACTTTGTGTAGCGGAAGTATAAATATATTTTTAAACACGTTATTACGGTCAATGTCGTGCATGAACAATCCACACCTCGATCTCATAATATTATTATTAGGCAGTCTAAAAACTATATCATTAATATTATTGTTATAGGATATTAGGATACCTTTCTTTCCTATCCGTACAACGACACAACCTATTATTGTAGTATACATTGTACATTTAACAATATTTTAGGGTCTGATTCTGACTATTTCTTTTGGAATTTATTTAGAAACTGAAAGAGTTGCCGGTTATTAATAAACACTAACAATATTAAGTTTGGATCTTTATTCGTTTAAAGTATTTCGTGGTGTCATCATGATATATGTATCTATGATAGTAAAATTGGCAGGATCGGCATATAAAAACTATAATTCCTATACTCCCACGTCTGGCTGCCCAAATTTATCAATGTATACAATAATTGAATGTTTAAAATTATTTCTACGAAGTGTTTTCTTTTAAACACTTATTACATCACATTTTTTATACAAGTTTTAGAACCTGCTTCACTATAATAACAACATAATTTAAAACAGCAACGTTTCAAAAAATTTAACAAAAAGACAAATATTTCTACTATAAAACTTATTGCTTTACAGGAAAATATTGCGCAATATTAAAAAAATCGTAGGTATCTTTAACGACTATTTAAACAGATACAACATAAGAGAATTTTAAATTGAAATTCGATTTTCTCCTGATTTCGGTTATTCTCACTTTGGTTGAAAGAAATCTGGAGGTACTTTTCCTTGATTTTTCAACTCCGTGAATACAACAGCACTTTTTTGAAAATCCCAGGCATTATCTTCTAGACACCTAGAAATCATAATTAATATTATTTATTAGTCACTCATTAATAAGATTGCATTTTACAAATCACTGCACTTTTTTAGATGTATGGAAAAAACGAGAAATTTTTTATAGCAAAAATCGACTCTTGAATTATAAACACAATAAATAAATGCATGGACACGTACTGTTTAGCCCACTCCATTTTCAAGCCTGATTGCTGCGCAAATTGCAAAACCATTTGATTTCGCTCTTCTTCCTGAGAAAGCGAGGACACTGTTGCAGAAACCATTGCTGAAATTGTCGGCATTGTAACTGCTGCTGGAGGTTGCTGAACATATGGAATGGGACTTGGACTGGGAGTTGGTGCTGGGAGTTTAAAAGCAGTCTAAAATCACAAACAGTAATGTTCAATATTGTTAAAAGATCTCAATTCTCAATATTTTACTTCAAACATAATATATGCATATAGTATAATAACAGGTATACAGTATACATTATACAAATAAATATATTACAATAGCTTACTTTTATTTGTTGTTGAGTAGGTAGAGTAACGAATATCAATTCATTAATGATGACATATCCTTGATTCTGGGGGACAATGAAAAATGTCCGAGAAAATGATCTTAAAGGTTGTTGTCTTTCTTCTCGTTCCTTGAATACACCCATTATCGTAAACTGAATGAATCGTTCCTGTGCACAATAGTAAAAATTAAGAATACGATTGTGATCTAGCAAAGCAATCATATTATTTTTACTTGATAATGTAAATTAAATCTTACAGTGGCAAGAGGCATATCAATAATAAATCCGTTTGCATCATGCATTGTTTTAGGCAACTTGTTAATGAAATCAACAACTTCCTGTCTTCCTTGACGTAAAAGTTTCAATCTCCGACTTTTATCCGAACCGGAATTTCTGAGAAGATTTCGGCTTACTCCCAAGTAAGTGTTTAATCTATGAAAACATAAAATACAAAATATGATACATTATAATGATCTATATGTTTTACATACAGGTGTCATTTTACTGAAAGTCTATTATTCATACCTTTTAGTTTGCTCTGTAGAATGAACGTGTCCAGCTGACGGATAAGACGAACACAAAGACAAACTGGCTTTATCGTGATAGGCATTTATAAGATCTTTACGACTGTCTGCGTCGTAAATACAGAAGTACTGTTCAACAAAAGTCATAACAATTTGCTGTGCCTTCTCGTTACAAAAAAATGATCCTTTAGGCTTCGGTGCTGTAGTTGGAGCTTCCAAGTCAAAAGTTATTTGTGGAGGAATGTCAATACCATCCTGAACACAAAGAGATTCTTTTTTAAATAACACTTATCGTTAAATATAAAATAATGATAGAATGTATTGATATAAACTAATGGTTACCAGGTTTATTAATTTTGGAAAACGCTTCCTAACGTCACTGTCAAAATGAATACAAAATTTTCCCCATTCCATCAGCTTTGCTAAAAAGTAGTGAAGAAAGAATCAAAGGAGAAGCCACGCATGTTGCAGTTATAGAGCCAAGCATGCAACAACACGATTTTAATATTCTCTATTTTTTATCTTGATTTTGCCCGGGATATTTCCCGTGAATGATTTTTGTTACAACTTTTAATTGACACATTGACGACAGAATCATTCACGACTTCGTTTTCCTTTGGTTTGAACGTTCACTGTCCAAGTCATAATCAAGACTCATGAGCATCGAAACTTGAAGCTTTATATAGATAGTCAAATAAGAAATGGCCCAACCTTTCCAGGTAATGCATAGTTCTGATGGTGAAACCAAAGTTTGATGATGGAATTGAATTTATTATCCATCTTTAAAATAAAAAAATTAGAGAAAGCCAACGGAACATCAATAACCCGAAAACAAGAGGTACATTATGTTAGCTTCCCATGACAGACAATGGAGTGATGCAGATGGTGAGACGCCGATGTGTTCACGAGAACATGTTTGACTTGTAGGTAGGTACGTAGGCGGTAGCGGGAGTTTTACGCATTCTAAACATCAGTCTAGAGTTGTGTCAAACGTGAATGGCAACCCGTTTCATGTCATTACGAATAAATACGTAGATTTCGCGACGATAGCATAACCTGACCGTTAAGTACAGGTTTTATCACAAGTTTATCGTAGAATAGCGTATCAAAATGACCCTTGCATCTATTCAACAAATAGTAGCAAGTCAGGACCTGGAGATCGACGATAGCGTAGCAATCAAACTCCGACGCGACTGTAGGGTGCTTTCAATTACCTCAATACATCAGGCATTGACGTTCAGTTTGGCAAATTTTCTTGGATAGAAATAGAAAAACTCAAACCGAAGTTTCTATAACAAACTTGCAAGTCAAATCTTATAATGACTTTAATTCTATGTCACAATTAGTATTTGCAGCTTGTAAGCATGATCACACTTTGAACACCGAATTGAAAAACCGTCGGTCACGAAATTTAAAATGACCCAATCTTTGAAAAACAGTTCTTCGATAATAATCCTCAAAATTACTTGAAGTTATTCTAATATCTACAGAAACATTTAATAATTTCATTTCATTCTTTCGAAAATCAAAATCAAATAGAAAACATCCAAGACCCAACAGAATTGAGTAGAAAGCAAAAAGAGAGAGTTTTAAATAACTTAAACAAATTGACCTGATGTAACGAGTCCTGTCGCTGTAACTGTCAACTAAAGGATTGCCAACAATATTTAGCTGTTGAATAGGCAGGCCAGATAATTTTTCAAATTGATGTACATCCCGAAGCTAGAAAATAAAACACATTTTTTTACAAAATATTCTCCACAAAAATATAGAAAGATGTTATCGTTCTATCTTTTGAACAGACATATAATAGAAATAGGTTCATCATAAGTAAGAACAGTTTATTACATCGAAGATTTTTTTCAAATGTATAATGAATACATACCTTATTTTTCCCAATGTTCAATAATTTCAGCGACGGTGTTTTTTCTTTTAGTATTCTCACCGAATCCAATGTACCAAGCTTATTATTGGATAAGTCAATTGCTAAAAGGGTATCTGCCATAGGTCCCAGTAAACTCAAGATTTTTGCCATTACGCTATTGCGAAGAATTGGCAGATAGTAGCTGGTGATCAGGTCCGGGCTGGTATGAAAGTTTTCCAGATTTAAAGCGTTTGTCATAGCATTGTACCGCTTTTCTAGAGCCAACTTGAGCTTATTGTCCACATTTTCATCAAAGTTGGGACTTGGAGGAGGTCCACTTGCTTTTGCCCTCATTACAATCTAATTTGAGTAACGTTCAATTTTTATAAAATTATAGATGTTATATGTTGTGCTTCTTTCTTTTCAAATAAATCATGATGATACGATAACATTGAAAATGTCATTGGATTGCAATTATTACCTTTTGGGAATTCGGGGCAGTGATTTTACTGCTTGCTTCAGCAATACTTTCTGCTTCTATTCGCGACTCGACAAAAAAGACCGCATCTTCTGCTAGAACTGTGTACTGTAAGGATTTTAATCATTGTTAGCATGTTTCAAATTGCATACAAATATACGTATTGCACAGTCTGAATGATATTGCAGGGCAATGGTGACATAAGCAATGAGCAACATAAATCGAAAACTAATTTTCTTTGCCAAGTTCATCACCACTTCCTTAATAGTTGATGTTTGATTAAACACTAATTAATTGTTTTTATTATTATAACATAGATATACACATAAGTAATAAAAATAAAGTTCACTTGATACTTACTGCAATAGGAATGAAAGGGGTACGGCATTCTTTAGATAAAGCTGTCAATACAAATTCCGAGGTGTACGCATTTCCGCCCACAACCTTTACATCACATCACAACACATGAACAGGATAAATACACATTTGCCAAGAATATCATGTTATAGCAATAAAAATTATTGTATAAATTTTAAAATAAATATTTCTCACAGTTATTTTGTGCCAATTAGGACCAAACGAATGTGCATGCTTCGACCCTTTGTTTTTATTTTTCCAGTCTCTGCTGCTACCTCTTGGACGATTACCTCTGCCTTTTCCACTACCCCCACCTCCCTGATAACTATAAAAATCAAATATTTATTAATTTGGTTAAACTATAAAAAAAAATCAACTGTGAACTTGTTTAGCACAAATACATATTTCGCATTTTGTTAGCTAAGAAATACCATAATGTATGTTACATTGAATAAAAGTAAAAAGTATACTAGTAAAGTAGAGTTAAAAATCAGATATTTACTTTGCACGATCATTTCGTCCTACGGAGTCCATAACGATGTCGCCAGAGTCATCAACGCGGCTGTTAAAGT
>JABASI010006993.1:0-10244 GCA_019776505.1 Tomocerus nigrus
TAAAACTGCTGCAATTCTTTTGTGTAGTGCAATGACGAGACTCTAACGGAAAACGCCATTAGTTCTCACGGGATGGAGACTGTTGTCATCTGCACGGAGCGAATAAGTCTTTACCAAATTAAAATTAAAAACTTAGTATTTTTGAAACAGGAAACCATTTTATTTCTACTTCATTATAAATTGACCTAGGTAGATACATATTTTTAAAACAAACTATCATTTTCATATATTTTTAAATTGATGTTGTATGTAAAACCAATTCCATGACACGATAACGACAATTCTGTTGTTGTGTCTAGAAAGGAGATCAGATATATAGATAGTCGCTCGTAAATGTAGAGGTGCTAGTAATAGATTCGAGAAGGAAAACAAAGGCCTATATATTCTATCTTAAATATAATTGTGAGGAAGCATGTACCTTTTCTATCTTAAAGGAAAACAAAGGCAGTTGTGACATTATAGAGCCATGATGGTTTTGAAATTAAATGTCCAATCTGTGTGGAATCAATTGCTGTCAAGTTGTAATGACAAATGCCAAATTTGTCATTTGGAAATAAGATGTTGCGGATGGGGGAGGAGGTGACTGGAGAAGAGTGGCTTGACTGGCTTGTAGGAACGAAAAGAGGAGTTGTAATCAGAAGCTGACTAAATAGACAGTTACCTACATAGATTTCATAGTATGCAATTAGGCATGACATAAGAGTGGAAAGCAAAGCGTGAGGCAAGAACACTTTGAAATATATCACTTCCGTAGAGCGAGGCGACTTGAATTTAGTCGAGTTGACTTGAACTGTGTTCTTGGAGAACATGTCTTTGCTTAAGTTACACGAGAAAATGCATTCACATTACATCAGTCAGTACACATGGATAGACAGGAGATAAAAGACTCATCCATGTATAAAGAGCACATCACATCATTACTGTTATCAAATGTAATGTAATACAGAGGACTAGTTTGTTATGTTTACTTTGGCCCAAGAACATCCATTTATCCATCTCAGATGTCTAAGTGACTAACTGTGGCAGACGACGAGGACATGCATAGTTTCATCTCACGTACACATACAAATATCTAGTAGTGCATATTGAAAGTACCTACCTACCACTGTGTACATCTTTAACTACAACCATCCTGAAATATCAATTCTCTGACACTTTTGCTCTTTGTGAAACAGTGTAACATTAATGTTTCGGTGTCTGAGCTACGGCCTTCTGTCTACCAACACCAACGTATCTATTAGACACAGAGTGAACCAGAGAAGACCCGTAGAGAAGAAGCAGATTTGCTAGGGCTGGGTATAAGGTCAGCAACTCGTAGAAGAAGGCGGGAATATTTGTTTGAATTCTAAACCAATGGAAATGTTAGATGCCCCCATCAAGGGGCATAAGAGAATCCCATTGGCTGCCGTGTGTACCAAAAATTTCCGGCAACGAAATTAAGCGTTTTTGCACTTCTATATAACATCGACGCGGCAATTTCATATTCTATGGAGTGAACCTTGTCTCTGTGTTTCCCTAAACTCTAGAGTCCTCCTGTCTATTCTTGTAAATCTATAGCACTTTGTTGTAAATAGTGAAGTAGGAGCTTGGGTTTTATAAATGCTGAGTATTTAGGTATAATGTAAAGACAGTTTTCCCACGTGCTCCTGATATGTTATTGACACACTATGAACAAAATTGCAATGTTATGTGTGATATTCGTCTTTCTATTTATAATGTCCATGTTTCTGCTTAGATCTTGTATGGAAACCTGGCCACTAGCATGTTGTTGAACAACATCTCATCCAACATCTCTACTAATGTTTTCTAATGCTAATATTAATAGGTGATTGAGAAAACAGTTCTTTGTCTACTTCCCATACGTCTGTAGTTACACAACCTGACTCAAGTTACAAAATCTAAAATTGATATCCCTATATCTTCCGTAACAGTAGATAGTGGTGTACAACGTTTCTAAATAATAATATGCATTTATTTGATGTGGCTTCCTCTGTGTAGACACTGCCGTAGCACCGTCTATATTCAAATGCTCCGTTATTGATTTTACGAATAAATACGGAATTTCACAAGATTTCCCATACGATGCATGCTGAAAGGAGAATATCGTTCACTTCTTATAATGGCTGCTATAATCTTAGCATAACTCCGTTGAATACAGTAGGTACTTTCTGTATGGATTAATCTTTCACCAACATTTACAAGGTTGTAATTGGCATACTTTTAAAGGTAATATTTAGAGTGGCCTATGAAAATGATTACGAGTAGCATTTGTCATCAAAACTCAAAGGTAATTACGGAGTCTTAAAAATTTTCATTTCAACACTAATAAGTCTACAGAAACTGTTCAAACTACAGAAATGCAGAGGCCGTGGGAAAATACAAGAATTGAAATCCGAAAACCAAATTAGAGAATCTTTTGGAAGGATTTCTATAGGAGAATTCTAGGGGCAGCAGAGACAGCTTTAACAGCAAACATTTTCGGAACCATACATATCATAAAAAACGTTTATGTAATTATTAATAGTATTGAGTGAAATGTGTAGTATAATAAGCATACAAACTGTGTAGTGTAATAGTATATACTTTAGTGTTTTCAGTGTTCAGTATGTATGTATGTACATGTATACTTAGTATAACCTTTGTTAGAAAAATGGTAGAATCTCATAAATGTATAGAATTGGGGTTGGAGAAGGATAAAAGATGTGAAGCTCATTGACTTGACCCAAACTGATGAAATAAATGTCGTTTTTTGTAAGCTACGACTATGAGATTTAGCTTGGCGCTTAGCATGGGCGGATGTTACAACCAAATTGCATCACAGCATACAACTAACTGAAAATAAAGTAAGAATTCTCTATCTACCTATATCTTAGGAAGAAGGGTAAAGGAAAGAAGGGTAATTGCATGTCTATTACTAAGCATCATCTACTTCTGCTTCCACGTTTCACTATCCAATACTTATAGAATGCGTAACAACACTATAATAATATCTCTTATAATTCTCTATTTGTGTGTAGTGTTTACGGTAACATTCCGTCTGATTTTACTTACCTGAGCAGGGGAACATAAAAGGAAAGAGCTTGTGTTATATATAACCTGGGATATCTGTAGCTTAGCTTCAGCTACTTTCATATCACAGGCTCAGAATAATACTGTGGACATGCCTAAGCCAGAGAGTAGACTATCGTGTCATGTCGTCGTAGAAAATTGTGAGACGAGATTCAATCTGATTTATCAGCAGATGCGCATTCATTGGGTGAGTTTGTATTGAACATTGGAGGAAAATTATTTACTTTGCCACAGTATTCGTTCTTTATGACAACAGATAAATGTCAAATCAACAGTGGTGTGGTTGTTAGTTTAATGAAATTGAAATTACTATTTCCCATTGCATCCCATCAAAACTACCCGTGGGCCCGTGGGTAATGAGATCATTTCGTCCCACAATAATTTAAATCCATCTGTACGCCTTTCTCCGTCTAAATAAAATATTATAGGTACAACGGGGCATGCTTGGTTTTAAATTTACTGTAAGCGTATTAGATATTACTTGTTAAACCCACTGAACATGCACACAAATAGGTGGAATCGTAAGTTGAGCAAAGTACTTAGAATTACGAGTCATGTTAGTAGGTAAATATAACGTCAATAAAATTGCATGGGCATTGTGCAATTTCCTACTAAATATTCATATCTATTAATCTAATTATTAAGATCTATTAAAGTAGCGTGAGTTGCTTTTATGCGAAGGTGCAATCTGTGTGTGTATTCTTCTATCTTAAAAATTGGTAACTCATGAGAGATTGGAATATTGATACTTTGTTTAAACGTCTCACAAAGTATGTGCTATTGGCTCTAAGGAAGCATTCAGTTCGAAAAGGGAAAAATTGGACATTTTCCTCCGGAGAAGAGGCAAAAATATCCAAAAATTAGTTAATCTTAAAAACTCGTAGCCTTGTCTCGATTGCTAATGTTTTTTTACGTATACTTCAACACGTTTTCCCAATTCCATCTACCAGTGTCTATATAAAAATAAATAAATAAATAAATAAATAAAAGTTAAAATGAGTAATCGTAACTCTAGTTAGTGTAGTACAGAAAGCTTACATATTATTTAGGAACAGAACGATACCACATTTGCACATCCATTTTCTTTTTGTGACCACTGTAAAATTTCTGTCATGAACATGTGAATCGTGATGGTCAGTGGACGTCATTGGAAATCATATAAGATCAAACAGCGGATCAGAAGAGTTAGCTATTCAATTTCAAATCCAAGATAAAATGTAACGAGGAGGCTTCATTCTACATGTTTGCTGTCTTGTAGGGCTATTCGAATTCAATGGACTATGGTAAAACCCCAAATGATGACATGTAAGAATTGGAAGAGCATACAATAACGGGGAATTTGCCGATGGCTTTATATGGACAGGAGGAAATTAAATATCAGGGACTTTTGTGTACACACGTTCGTGTATGTTTCCATGAAAAAGCAAAGTTTACATGAAAGAAGATAAGATAGAAAAACAGAATTGTACCTTTCCAATTTAGGAGGGACATCACTGGCTTTATCTGGTTTGTTCTGATCTCTGGTCTGGAAGGCAAAGGAAGCTACTATTACCTTGACCAATGACGTTCTTCTATTCTTATACAAAAGAGGAAACTGGCTGAATGCTCTGCAGCTGTCCACTGATTGAGAGTTTATTTTATTTCATCCTCCTATCCAAACAAACATAGCTTGGCCCAACATATTCTACACTTACCAGTGAAATTGCATAATATACCTTTCCCTGTATATCCATTGTCACAGTAAATTGACAACATATACGCATCTATCTCTCATTTGAAATGAGAAAACTTATCTATCAGCATTATTCAACCACGTAGTGCAGAACTGCAGGTGAAAGGTATTGTGTTCGAAAAACTCAAATCATCCGAGCTCTGATACACAGAACACATGTCATTGTGTTTGTGATTGTTTAAAATTAATGTTGAAATGTTTCCATTTTCACAGTTAACAAAATTCCTATCACAGTAAAAATGCTTTTAGAAAGTTAATTAGGTAAGTAGGTACTAAGTATCTAATTAATTAACGTAAAGGGCTATTAAGGATATAATATGCCGCAGACGATATAACAGAATGTCTAATATGTAATTATCACATTGTTATATGAGACAATAAAGATATTTCGAGACACTTTTTACAAACTAATCTGTATTAAGCTTATGATAATTAGTGAATATAAGGAGATGGCATATAATATTGCATTGCTTGAAGGCAAAGCAAAACTGCTGGAAGATGAAAAACAGAAATAGAAGGATTTTGCATATGGAAGAATTGAAAATTGATGTAATGTGCTGGAACAAGAGAAATCTTGTGATGTATTTGTAAATCTGCAAATAGGATTTGGTGTGTGAGGCATTACTCGTTTGAAATGTCATGGCGTTGGGCAGACAGTGACTGTTTTTGAAAAGAATGTGAATCCATGAGAAGTGAAAGTTGAGTTGGATGGATTATTATTAGAAAGAGAGGGAGGATATTTATATAATTGACACATATATATAGCTAGTGATGTAGGTAGAGCTAGGTAGATATTAATTAATTTTCTTTGAAAGAGAATGAGGCAGAAATGAAAACAACATGACTATGACTACTGAGGCTTAATGATGTCCTATTAGAAAACTAACTAGCTGACATGGCGTATTAATGATATTGAGTGGGTATTTCGAGGAAAAACTGCTTCCAATTATCAAAGTTAAAGAGCACTCCATGGAATTTTGTTTGGGAAGCTTATAATGCTGTAATGCTCTCTACCTTAGCTACTCATTTGTGTAGAATGTAGGAATGATAGGATTTGTGGGAGCAAATGATCGTCATCAGTGAACTACAATGTTCTGTGTTGTACTGGTTGCTGGGTTTCTGCTCAATGCTCTGAATGACTGAGAGAGAGAGAGAGAGAGAGGTGGAAAAGTAAGCAACCTCTCTAACGAACAATAAACCGAACTGCATGGATATTTGAGGACCTAACCTTTCTTTGCTCCAGAACGACTACTCTGTCATATATATTATTATCTTGCTCTCTGTTCTGATATCATTACATTGTGCCAGCTTTCCTTCGACTCTCACTGGTTTTTTAATGGAAGCTCTTATAGAATAAAAGCCTAATTTGTCTACGTCAATTTCCTTCTTTCAGTCTCATTTGATTTGACATCTTTATTTATCTTACAGATATGTACTTTATTGAAGAAATGGCTTGAGAGAGGGAATAATAACTCAAACCTTTTCCACTGGAGAAAACACCTAAGACTTTCTCTCTCTCCGCATTTTCTATGTATATATAATATAGCAGCAGCTTTGTGTAATATAACAAGAATGAGTCACTAACAGACATTATAATTTGTAAGCATGCCATTTTTATCTGCATAGTGCATACCTAAATATGTTAAGCATAACAATAGTAATGTATTAGTATTTTTATCTCTGGGGAAAGCGACATTTACTCTAGAATCATTTTCTACCTCAATTTTATCCATTTTCCAAATTCTGCATGCCCTCTCTAACTATAAACTCTAGTAAATATTTGCTAACAATTCTTTTGAACATTGTTGTAACTGCCAACGCTATATATGCTTCTTTATGGAAACTGATGCTGTAATAAACCCTTTTCAGATATTGTGTTCCATTCCACCAAATCTATCTATTCAAACTTCTAAAGTGTGTTACTCAAACTTCACAACCATCCATAATATTATGTATATTATGTTCACAATCAAAAACTCAACCTACTTTTACATTCTGTGTGTATGCTTTTACAAATCACAGAATGAGATACTATCACACAGCAAAACGAAAATGTCAAAAATTACAAAAACCTGAAACGTAACTGACGTCCTTACTGATGCATTTTCCTCAACTATTTATGTACACAACTTCTACATTTCTACATATATTATTTGTTCAAGCTACCTACTTAACAATTACATTTCTCTAGTATTCACTCACAGTTTATGATATGGAAAGTTTGTCATATACTCAATCATCCCGTTTCATCTAGATACTTCTGTTTGTCAAGTTAATCTACAACCAGATATAAAATATACATAAGTAGTTACCTATACTGCATATATAATACGAAATTGGACTGGCATTACAAAAATGAGTTATCATCCATCAGTTTAGAATACTTTTAGACGTTTTGATTTGTATGTAAATTCTTCTCGTACCATTCACTAAATAAATAAGCATTTCGTGCTACTACTCTTTATACGTAATATATAGCAACTGAAAACTTATTCTATCTTCAACTGTTTTGTGAACACGCATGATTATTTTGTTCCTGTTTCTACAACTTTTAATAATAAAATTGTAGATCATTAAATTAATTAACAATTGCTTTTGATACAGATCTGAGGCTAGTAACTGGGATTAGGATCACATTTATTTTTTTTAGATAAAGTAGTAACCTTAAAATGTCGACGACTGCTAAGTGCATTGAAAATTCGTCCAATGACATAATAATAATTCTCTATGTGGAATTGAGTACTAAGTTTAAACAGTTTGCACTCAGCCCAAGAAAGATTATGAAATTAGTTAAATTTAAAATTATATGTGAATCCTAAAAATATTTTATGGTTATTACCTGCTACTACATGATCACACAACACAAGTGTGTTACTTATTTATGTAAAGTTTTTACAGCTGAGTTGAATTACGTTGATATCTGTGTCTGTAAACTGTAACCAACAAATAAGCTGCTGGCCATGCGGGAAAGCTGTAAAGCAAAGAATTATGTAGAAGATTTAGTTGGAATTTCTTCCTTAGATTAGTGTACGTTCATTGGATTATTATTGGCATAAGTAGATGAGCTATGGGCAGTAGCACGTACCGCAACATGGACAGTTGATTACATTTGGTAAAAATAAAATGCTCGTTGGAAGTTTGCTTTCTCACGCTGACTTGACTCAATATGTGAACCTTTCCCTGTCAATGTGATTACTCAGAAAATTTATTACCATTTCCTGCATGCGACCGGTCTGATTAGTTTTTACTACCTTAGCTTTCCTTTTATTTCGTTATGTAGCATTTGCTCCCAAACATAGAATTCAATGTAATAAAGCATTTTCTTACTTATGATATGATTAGGGTTGGTGTACGTGCAGTTATGTTCTTGTATCCCATTATATCTTTCCGTATTCCCTCACCCACCAACTCATAAACTTTTTTATCTAATTCTCTAAGTCTCCTACTTTATCAGCTGCTTATGTAGCGGTACAAAGTCTAATGTACTAACTTAACAAATATTTGTACATTAACAGAGAATGAAAGGAATCAACGGGAATGTGTTCATGCTCACTTGTGTTTGGAATAGGTTAGCTCCAAGATAAGCCTACAGGTGGCTATATCTACAGATGCTATACGAAAACAAGGAGGGCATTTCTGCTATCGATTTCGATTTTCTCGAGAAAATATATTTTGACCTTCTTCTACTTCTGTTACGTTTCTTACAGGCATTTTCTCCCTCATTATTCCAATATCGCTCCCTTAAAAGACCCCCAATTAAATATGTCACACATATGGCATCAAAACAAAATTATATAACCAATTTTCAACTAATTATGGAAATAATTTGTATCAAAAATTGCACTTTTCGTAGAAAAAGGATTTTTTAATGATCATTATTTTATTTGCTATTTATAACAACAATGAGAGGACTAGGAAATATTTTCCGTTCATGTTGTTGTGGATAACAAAATAAAGAATAGTAATGCATTCACAAAAGTTTCGAGTTATTTTGTTTGTGATGGTGCCTACAAATTTCACCAGAACTTATTTTTAAGAGTAAATATAGCGCAAGAATAAAATAGGACTGTAAACTAGAGACGCAATAGGCATAGTCATATGAGAATGAGAGATAGTATATGACAATCGATAGGATTTCATTATTAGCATATGCCAAAAAAGCCTTTTACCTCTGATTAGCTAGCTTGTCTTTGTTTTGAGATTTTCAATAGGCTTACTTTTAGCAAACAAGTGTAGCGTATTTAGAAGGAATGGTAAAGAAAATCTTGATGCACTAATGAAGACTATGTAACAGTTTGGAAGCAGACAATTTCGCGAGACTAATGAGTTCGAAGAATTATCTACGTAATGAATGATTTTCTGACATAAGACTCAAGCGCACACGAGTTTCTAATCTTGTCGAGTTGTACTCTAGTGTCTACCACTTTACTACTCACTCACCAATGAATCATTTATGCTGCATAGTGATTGTGTAGAGCAGAACTGCCATAGCCATAGCTACTCTACTCTTCCTGTGAATTTCACTCACAGCACAGAACTTTCTAAATATCCATCCTCATGTAGAGTTAACGCTGAGTGCAGATGGGCAATTAGTTAAAGTGGAATCATTTTCTCATGCAGTGCACACAATTAAGTCATCATCTCTTTTCTATACATAGTTACATAGGTACAGTAATTGCAGACTATTATTTCTGCTCACGACTAAACATAGAATCTAAAAACCCTGTTCACCTTTCATCTGCATCCCAAGAACGGATACACTTTCAAATGGAACGTTTTTAATGTACTATAATATGTAGACATGTATGTATGTGTAACTAAGAATGTATGGATCACATGTTACCCATTGTGTAGCTTTGAATGTATCATTAACTGACTTAACAAAAGAATTATGCCTGATGGAAGTTTTTTCCTTCCCAACAACATAATGAGCATCGAATTACACACTAAACATATTTCTAGATCCTTTTTCATCATTAAATTCCCATGAAAAGAATTATCATTGTCTTCTATTGTATTAATAAATGCTAGAAAATACATGGGCTAATAATTCTCTTTCAGTGGAAAATAATAGAAATGTCTGTGCATTTTAACTAAAATTTATGTACACTTACACAACACATTAAATAGGACTTCCCAATATTAGCGAGTACATTTCAAGTAGCATATTAAATCTTTTACAGGAATGTAAATGCATAAATGCAAGTTGAGAAGGTACATCATCCAATGATAAATATGTGAGAAATAGAGAGTCTACATTAAAGTACAGTTATCTAGTACATATTTGTTTGAATAAAAGTAGTTCACAACTTAGTCTAGAATATTTATTTATTGAATAAGACAATTTCCTCATTTGGTTGAGGTAATTACATTGTCATTGTGGTTAAGGATTTAAATAATTAAATTAACATAACACTAAGTTCTAAAGTTAATACTAGTTTTC
>JABASI010006994.1:0-10243 GCA_019776505.1 Tomocerus nigrus
CAATGATTTTACCTTTTCAACTGATACTAATGCTCAATTACTGTATTTTCCTCAATTCTAATGACTAAATAAATCCCTCGTTACTGTTTTAGTTGTTTTGCAGTCGAAGGAATAGAAATAAGTAGTACATAAATAATTCTAAATAAACAAATAATAGATCTCACCAAGTGATTGAACTAAAAAAAACACTTGCACTTGTCAAGTTCTCTCATAGAGAGCTGAACAACGAAAAGATTTTGAGGAAAAGTAAAATCATGGACATTTCATTGGCTTCCTCAAAAGACATTGGCTTCACATTCATTTCTTCCTCAGCTCAGTTGAACTATAATAAATAATAGATATGTATTACACTTAAACGTAGGTACCTACTTTTAGCATTCAAAAGAAATGTTACTTGACAGTTGACTCAACTTTAGAGCTTTTTATAGAAAACTACTTCCACTCTTGAAAAACTACAGTTTCCTTTTCAATTTGTCTGTTGACTATGTCAAATCGTATAAAAACTCGACACAGAAATGCAAAAGAGCTTTAAATTTGCCTATATCTGTCGGTTTCCAGAAATTGGAGACCTAGAGACTTGAAATAACTATAATGCTGTGTACTAATGCACTTGCGTTAGGATACAAGGTTGCTACCATCATTACTTTCATTACTGTTTGCCAAGAAAAAAGGAACACTTTGTGGCTTTTCACAGAAATGTCACTACTACAATGCCACACTTCTACAACCGACAAATATCTACTTCTATATATACAGAAACCCATTTTGGATCTATTATGGGACATAATAATATCTTCAACAACCTAAAAACATTTTTAATAGTTGTTTTGGACGTATGTATCATTTAATTGGTCCATACGCGTAAAAGGGAGTAGGTACCTGTAGTTGTAGGGATCAGAGATAGGTAGATAGAATTAAATAAAACGTTCCGTAACCTACACCTACACTTGTTAGTTGAATGAATTTATATAATTTTTATTGTGTGTATTAACAGGAGAGACGAAAAGTCAATGCTAGCAAATAGCTAGCCTCAAATGACATGAAGAATTCTCTCTCTCTATAAGAGATATCTATAAAAAGCGCATGGGGTACATGAATTTCTATTGTCAAGCCTGTAGTTTAATGTACTTCTCAGGCATATGTAAATGGGTTTGTTTTTCGTTCTGTTATTGCTTAGGTAGTTACAATTACAATACAAAAACGTCTATTATGCTGATTCTTCTCTATTAGTGCGACAACAGAATGTAGTTGTCGAAATAATACGAAAAGATTTGATTTGAGCGTGAAGGTTGAAATTATTTCTTTAGTGCAGGACAAAACAAATCCATGTACTGGATCTACCTACCTACTCCGCTCGGTTCACTCGCAATAAAACTCTTTACGTCTTTGAACGTGGGTGTTAGGATTGCTATGTCAAGTGCAAAAAATACTATTGTAAATATGTTTACTTTTTCTCCCTTTTCTAGCACATTTAAATGTTAACCTCTTCTTATGTTCTTATAGCATGCTACTACTGTTGTCCTTAATGGCCACATATAAATAAACATTTTGCAGTGTATTTATAGACAAATACTGATGCAAAGGGTTGCTTATAAATACCTTGTAATGCGATTGACGTTGCAGAATGATATCTGATGCATTACATGTGCACTGTGTTATTAATTGGTTACGTTACGACAGTCTTACATATTTTTTGTATGAGAATATACCTTACGTAATTGCGTTTGTATGAAAGTTTCTCAGTCTTTACGCTATTAATACTTAATGCATTTAAATAATTACTGTACTGTTTGTCGGAGACAATTATCTGTACACAATCGTTATGTAATTTCCTATAGTAATCGATACTATCTGAAAATCATTATAATCATTAGTTGTTTTTCCTAAGCACTAAATAATAAATAAAATTATCAAATAAAATCATCCAAATAAAATTTTAGTTCAGATATCAGTGAGCAATGCATTTAAAACTTCCACTAAATTCTTAATTAAATATATCATTGATATGAATAGGAAATCATTTTCTTCTTCGTGCTACAATGCAATTTTTTGCGTATTTTTGTCAACCTCCGTTCATTTGATTGACTGACGGACAAACAGAACGAATGAGTGGTTCCCTAAGCTCCAATGAGACGTGCTTAAATATTTCTAAACAATTTTTATTTAATTTGTTATAAATGCGTATACGTATTGCGTAAAAATAATCGAGCACGGATACTTTGACTCCCTTGAAATATTTACATAATTTATTATGTATTTGTGCATTTTAGATTAGATACCAGTTTAAGACGTTAGATACCTGCTTAATATAAAAAAGAGTGTATGTAATTCATATGTAAATCAGGTAAGAATAAAATAAACTGTAACAGACAGGTAATAATATAACAAGCCTAGTACAGTACACCTTGAAGAATAGCCAGTTGAACGTTACTGATGAATGAAGCTAAAACTAGAAGCATGCAGCTTCTGCTTCTGGGTAACTTTAGATACAGACATTCATAGAGATACACAACAAAGTTTTATGCCGTGAACTGGGAGTGAGGTATATCATAGCGATTTAACATTTATGATTTACATAATATATTGTGTAGGTATTTATGTGTACTATTTTTCTACATAATGTCTTATCTACTTAGTGGTACTAGCGCATTGAATGTAATGCAGAAATATAAAAATAAATATGTACAGGACAGGTTTCAATTAACTGAGAATCAGATGCAGTATTATCAAAGCTGACATACTGCTAGGCTGTAGATAATGGTATTACTGATATCCTGTTGGTATTTGAATGGATATGGATATGAAGTGGGAGAATTATGAGTAGTTTGCTATTAGTTCCTTCACTGACTCTATTTAATGCATATGAACGGATATAAAATATAAATAGGAGAGAGTAAGGAATGCATGCAATAGCGATACAATAAGCTGCTGATCAAAGTAACTAATCGAAGACAAGCCAAACGAAATCCAAAGCCATTCCGAGGTTTGTTCGATAGTTAAGGTAAAGGCAAAGGTAAGATGAGGTAGGTAGAGTACAAAATGAAAAATTCAGCAAATCAGCTGAATTGATTATAATTTTGTACAAAGAATTCGTAGCAATGTGCACTGTGCATGCTTCGAGACTTTCATTGAACATAAGTAAGCAGTGCACTTGAATGAGCTAACTACACAGAGAGTCATTCCTATTCCTAAGTAAGGGATGTTGTTGGCGAGAGAATAGTGGCGTAGAGTGGTGAGTGCTAGGTAGATGTATAATATTATAAGTGTGGAGCAGATCGCGTTTAGTGATGATGGGGGTGTGGAGCAAATAATGGTTAATGCTAACGAAATTCATCCAAGAGTGTAACTGACCCATTTGGCATAGTGTAAACTTTAAGTAAAACGCCTTCACTTTGGTTTCAGTATCTCTGCTCCTTTTTGACGGTTAAGTCTCAGTGACTCGTGCCTATCGTCAACATTCAGATTTTGGTGTCGTACTGATTGTTTCTACTTCAGTACACGGCTCTCGTATTATTTCCTCGCTGACAGCCAGCCTTCAACCTCTCTTGAACATTTCTACTTTTAAGAAAAACCGTTTCAGTGAGCTGAGTCTTTGAATTTTGTGCACTTGAATTTATCCT
Source organism: Tomocerus nigrus (assembly GCA_019776505.1). NCBI lineage: Eukaryota > Metazoa > Arthropoda > Collembola > Entomobryomorpha > Tomoceridae > Tomocerus > Tomocerus nigrus. The sequence continues at coordinate 3,621 of JABASI010006994.1, forward strand.
CCACACTACAAACTCAACAGTTACTTTTCCCTTATTTCCATTGTGTATTTATTACAGTTAGCAAGCATTCCGTCATTTATAATTTAAATATTTTTACGACAGAAACTAAACCAATAGTGAATTGTGAGCCACTGCAACGTGCAACTGCAATCGAACACCCGTACATATGCACCCTGGTTCAAAAACAATGTTTATCGATATTGGTGTGTGGAGTTGCTAGTGAACGAAGTGCATGGAAAATCCAAATTGTTCATGTACGGGAAAGAACGGTTGAACTGCCGGCCGGGACTTTCATTCATTCTTCTCAGAGTGTCTTGCCGAGCTACCTAGCTAGACTCACATGAACAGACTCTTCCATTTACCTAAACTTCTCCATGCTAACATAAGCATAATAATTACTGGAATTTGAATACAATATGTCCGCTTCCAAAGTTTATCAGTTTAGTGGATACAAATACTTCCGAGTCTCTTTCAGTTCCTTCAAACCACTTGACTTAGATACACTGCAAAGAAATTTGTACTGTAAATAACTTTTCTCTCTTTGTTATAGTTTTCTTAGCTCTCTTCGTCTAGATTTTTAATTTAGGAAACAATTTTAGTCAAATATAGAATCTGTTATTCCTTTTTGGAAAATTAAAGCTTTAATAACACTTAAGACATTACTATTTAGTTCGTCATTTTGTGAAAATTCCTTGTATAACTCTGAGTGAATCTCTTGGAAATTTATAACAATGGATAATTAGCTTGCGACAAAATAATTGCTCTGTGAACAATTTTACGTGTGACCTGAGAGTGAAATAAATTTAACTCTCTACACTTTTACTGAACTGATCTGAAGAGATCCGATTTAATTTCAGACAACGTTGCAAATAAAGGTGGCAATGGATCAGGGGTTTCAATATAAAGAATATTGCCATCCTTCCACTTCCCACCATCATCATCATCATAATAATCACCACCATCATCAATTAACACAACAGCCCCATCCACAACAACAACCTAAAGTTCCAGGTAATTTTTATTCATTTGACACATGAAATGTTAGTCCTTCTTTTTCTACACAGTGAACAATTGAGGGATTATAATTTACCTGTAAATAATGGACACTCGTTTGCAATAGATTTTGTAAAATATTAAAATGTGCAGTTTTTTACATAATGTTTGAGTCTAAACGTATACTGACATCCACTAAACGATTAACTATATGTAGAATGCAGTAGTTCAAGTAATTTGAATAGACAAGATCATTATCTATCATATTACTATACAGTCTCAGGGCAGCAAATTATCGTAGTGCTGATGATTAGCATTTAGAATACATAGAGACTTAGGTATATAAATAGTTATCCAATGATACAATTTTATGCAAACTTGCAGCAATGGCTGACTATTTTACGTTAGGCAAAGGTAAATGATAATGATATTATTATTACATAGGTAGGTAGATGTTAATGTGCTATTTGTGTTGTCTCGCTACTCTTTGGTAGACAGGGCAATAAAACTTAATTCGATCGCATTGCAGCAATGACTAACCATTGCCAATAATACAAAGCCGAAACAAAGCTAGAGGAATAAAGCAACATCAAAGACTCAATTGGAGGATACATATTGTAATAGAGCCACATTACTCAAATAGCCATGCTGAAATGTTTCAGAAAAGAAAATGACGCGACGTAAACATCCGTATAGTTAATCATGTTCATTCCACCTGATAACTTAAATTACATCTATTTATTGGCTTCTACCTACTTCTACTCAATATTAGTGCACATATTATATGCAGTTTGACTGACTCTCTTATTGGCTTGCATACATTTATATTGCGTAGCTGTAGTCAAAAATAAATTAAACAAACTCCGGCACAGAATACAATGAAATCTTTAATAATTCATTCATGTTTCAATTCAATGCATAAATCCCTGGCGACTCAGAAATCATTGCTACAAGTCGTATATACAGATTTTTCCTACAAATTCCATTTCTTTCTCTTTAAATCCCAATTGAACAATACTCAAATCCAAATAGCCAGCAATCTCAAGTCACACAAAAACAAAGGTTCCCCAAAAAGTCAATTGGATTATTAGATAGGCAAATACGCAGAAGAAATATCGTGCTACTTACAGTTAATTTTTGCTGCACATTTTATTTAATCCTATAAGTAGAGCTTTTATATTAATTGACACTAACGAATTTATTGATTTTTGAATAGGAGATGTGTAATTATTGCCTATTCTAAAAAGGACCTTAGAGCAATTAAATTATGTGTATGTGACACTGTGCTTTACCCTTAAACTCTATCTTTCGTGTCTACTAATTTTCAATGTTTACGATGTTAGCAACGCTAGTAGGATAAATGCAATTGCAGCTTGTGTACATATTCATGCGTAATATTTATCTTTTATTATTATCTGTAAAGGATATTTTTGAGTACAGTTGCATTAGTATTAGTATGCCTACTATTCGTAGGTCGTAAACACTATTAAAAACCTTTCTTTTCATAATGATGATGTAGTAGTCGCCACAGTAAACAGTCACATAAAGGCTGGTTATTCTCTACGTAGTAAACTTAATCATTGTCTATTTAAGTGGTCAGTAATTGCCGTGTGACTAGTAATAATAATGTTTTAATTGTTGTTGTAAACATGTAAGTTGCATGAACCCAAGAGAGCGTTTAAACAAGGAAATCGCAATTAGTGTTTTTTTTTAAATTCTTTCATTAGTTTCATAGTATTGCATTAGCAAATTGGTAAGCGATATAATAAAACGATATGTAGCAATGATATATCATGAAAGAAACCTTTCATGATCTCTATGAGTGCATCTCGATAGGTGGTTAAGCCACGTACGTATTACTATTCTGTGTTGTGTATGTATTTTTTAATGTACCAACGAAGGCTTCAACGATCATGCTGCCATGCTTTAATAAGCTTCTTACAAAAATCTTAATAACATGCAATTTAGCATGCCAATGATTATTCTACACTGCCATTCATTGTTTGTTATGTTATTCTATTTATGGCAACATGATTTCAATTTATCTATCAATATTTGCTAACTTTAATTGCCAATAAGTCAATATTTACTTGATGCAATCATTATTTCGGATTAACATTTCCAACACTGATAAACGAAAAAGCGTCAAGATTATTTGGCAGCAGGAACTGAATACTTATAATTTAAATATTACGAGGTGTAATAACATAACGAGAGTTGATTTTGTGTCGTCGCTTCATTGACATACTATAGCAGCTACAATGGCGAAGTTTATTACCTGCTAGCAATTTTTTTTCAACAAAAGTTTTCGAGTAAATGGATAAATCCTTATTGTACCGGCATTGTAGATATAGATCATGAACGTGGATATTACCGTTAATCTAGCAAATTGATGAAATTCTACCTATTGGTCATACATTACGAAATAGTTCGACTAGTCTACCCGAAACTTTCTGTTTCGAAGAACGGGGCTATTATGTGGATGTGGGTTGACCTTTTGGGAATTTGTGTGGTGAGTACAGATTATCTGTCCTGTATAAGTTTAGCAATTATATTTGCGTGTACTAGTCACGGCGTTTTATTTTTCCCTAGTCTCAACTTGTTTGTTTACTTCTGTGTTTTATGTCTCTATAATAGCACGTAAATAATATCGGTAGGTATACACAGAACACAGCTATGGTAAATAGTTGCACACTGTTATATATTATTGTTGACACTGTAATACTTATTGTGCCACTGCTAATTCACCAGTACCATGCCAATTGAGAAGTAATTTTTTATTTGTAACTCTCCAATAATTAGTGGTTTCATACCAGCAGACAAAATGTTGAATCATATGTTTTTATTGCGAAACGCACAAGTCCCTACCCTAATTCAGAAAGAATCTTTAGAGTATTAGATAAACGTTTTTACATCTGTATAGATACAGTCGAGAGATACAGTTTTCTCTATCATACTAAATTTTTTAACACTCTGGGATTATGAATTTTATCAATTTGTGCAAACAAGTTGCCATACGCTATTACTAACGTGCGGCAAACAAAATTTGGCGACATATTTATTTACAACAACAACGGTAATGTTGTTAAAATAAAAATGACTAGTCGAAATATATAATGCATATGATCTTTTAAATCCAATAATTTCATGTTAAGAACAAAAATAAATGAAGAAGAAAAAAATCTCTTCTGAAAATACTAAATTTTTAAATAGCAATTTAGCACGAAATTTTCAGCTGAGTTTTGAGAAAGATCTCAATTGGTTTTGTCTGAATTTGGACAAGTTAAAAAAAGCGAATATGAACACCCGACCCAAAAAAGTTTAGTGAATCGACTGCTTCATGAAACATTTCATATCTTTTGATATTGTGATTCATGTTATGCATGATCAATTGATCAGACTGTCAGAGTCTTTTTGTTTTTTGCATAGTCATTCCCAATTTACAATTGATTTTTAGGCAGCACCTTTCTCAACATTTGCAAGGAGACAATAGGGACGAGATTGTTGTGCCCGACCGAAAACAGATGAACAGAAACACGTTGAAATTTTCAGCAGAGAAAGTTCATAAGCAAATTGGGACCGCGCTGAGCAGACAAGACTCTGCTGACAAGTTCAGCAGACAAAACTCAGAAGGGAAATGCCCGTTGGGCAAAAAGAAGGACCAGGAGCCGAACCTATGACACTTGATACCTTACTAATCTGAACATTGAATCCTAAACCATGAACACCCCTTTATACCACTTACCTATTATCGCTTTATTGAAAAGTAACTACTTTATTTCTCTACTTATTATACTTTGGGTTCTTATTCTCCCTATTATACAGACTTGTCTTTTTATCCATCATCATCTTCTTAATATAACGACTTCTCGTTCATTACTTTTCCTATAAAAAATTAGCATAACTACGAATAAATTCAAAACATTTACATAATCAGTGTTGTTGGACTGAATATGGCTGCATGTAAATAATCGCAGAATAAACTATTTTGCGATCATTTTTAATTATTAAAAAAGCAAATACTTGTACAATATAAATGTACAATATGTACGATATGCGATAATATTGTTGCTGCAGGACTGAATATGACTGCATAGAATAAACTATTTTGCGAACATTTTTAATTATTAAAAAAGCAAATACTTGTACAATATAAATGTACAATATGTACGATATGCGATAATATTGTTGCTGCTTGCAGCTGAAATTGTCATAGTCCAGCTATGCTGAGTGTGTAAATAGTCATCAATGCGCGCATTTCCAAGCTGAAGCATGTGCTAAAAATCTCAGCAGGCATTTTCCAGCTGAGACTTTCTGCAGCATTCTGTCGATATTTTAATCGGTAAATTCCAGCAGACATTTTCACGCTGACATCTCGTCTTGAACAGGCGAGCAGATATATTTCTGCTGAATTTAGTGGATAGTTTCTCAGCAGACACTTTCCGGCTTAGATATTCTGCCGAATTATGCGGATTTTAGTGAGTAGATTCTCAGCAGACGTTTTTTGGCTCAGCAGTTGAACAGAATCAAGTTGGACGCGTAAAACATTAACAGAATCATGTTCAACTTTATCGGTCGGGTAGCTACTATACTGGTGCCCATTTTACTTCGGTAATAGTGTTTCAAATGTAGCTAAATAAATAGATTTAGATGATTAAAATGATATTATTATTATGTTGTGCCTAAAGATAGAACTACAGAACATGCATAGCTGGTAAGGAGGTCACTTCAATTAACGTTGTCTTTAACAGTTAATATAAATATAAGATTATTGAAAGTGTCCTTAACTGTGTGCTGTAAACACACACGCAATTCGAATATTGGCTTTCCCGCTCGGAGATTGCCTAATAAAAGAGTAGGGAAAATCCCCGGAGTCGTGTCAAAGCTCATTCGAAAGAGGAAATATTTATTTAGGAAAAATGGGACACCTTTTATAAATGTAGAAAATATAGGTAGGCAAAATGCAATACATTTCTTTAAAAATATAAACCGCCATAATACATATAAAACTATATTTATATTCTGGATTACAGTTTTAAAAATACGAAGCAACCTGTTAGAATTATCAACGTAGTCATAATATTAATTAAGGCAATTATTACCAAATATCTTCCTTAATGTACAGCGAATCTTTACAAACATAATATCAAACTCTTATAACTGTATACAACACTTATCTGTATTGTAAAGGTCACTGGCCAAATCATTTATACAGAAAATAAATTCTATTCTATTCTATTCTACTTTTTTCCAAATCTTCATTTCTATCCTCAAAATTCACTTGTTTCAAAATGTCGACTCCATGTTCATTAGGAAAAAAGGTGGAAATTCCTCCTAGGATAGCCACATTTCAGCTGGTGACCTCAACTCGTCGCCCGCAAACTATTCAAGACAACCTTAATAAACTGTCTAGGATTACTCCGTGTGCAAAATAAGTTGTTCAATCTCTATCAATCTATTTCACTGTCCAACGTCCAACCCTTGGCGAACGGAAATTCGGAAACTCTATCCAGTGACCACCACAGTAGTTCAATTTTAATATTATATGGCTCGATTTTGTCAGGTAGGCAAGTTGGTTTATGGAACTATTTAATTAAATATGGAGGGAACATATATAGCTACTTACCTTG
>JABASI010006995.1:0-10242 GCA_019776505.1 Tomocerus nigrus
ACCTGGAGGAAGATTCAAGGAATTTTATTACTGGGACTCCTACTGGATTCAGAAAGGTCTTATAGTATCCGACATGAAAGACACAGTGAAAGGAATGATAGAAAATTTCATAGAAATTGTCAAAATTTTGGGATTTGTACCCAATGGAGGTAAGTTCTGAATTTCAGAATATTAAATATTAAAATATTTAATGTCGAGGTTCGTTACTTAATTTATTTTTCAGATGCAACAATTAATTAATTATAATGCATGTTAATAAGCGTTCCAATTCCAATGGGAGTGTGTTTAAAAATTACGTTATGGTTGTAGGTAGAATTTATTACCAAAGGACACAGCCACCTCTTCTTACTCCTATGGTAAAAAATTATTTCGATGCTACTGGGGACGAAGAATTCATCAAAACGAACATAGGAGTATTGAAAGACGAATTCCAATATTTTATGAATACCCGTATGCAAGACGTACGGCACAATAACAAGATGTACTCAATGGCTAGGTACAAAGTTCAACGGCAAGGTCCACGACCAGAATCATACAGGTACGTAGCGATATAATGCACAGTTATCACAATTAAGAGCTCATGAAAATATTAAATTATAACCTAATTGACACATTACATATTTTATATTTATATTGGCTTGGGTACAAAAGTAAAAATCATTTTTATAAAAATGGATGTAATTTTTACATTCAAAGGGAGGACTATGAATTGGCAGATTATTTAAGAAAATCTCTTGCGGGAATGGGAGTTAATGAGGAAACCATAAGCAAATCTGTACAAGATCTTTACTTTAACTTAAAAGCAGGAGCTGAATCCGGATGGGATTACTCTTCAAGGTGGTTTGTTCCAATGCCAAATACTCATGAGACAGGTAAAGAAAGAATCTGTTTTTGAGAATTTTGAGCTATCTAAGTAAAAGCGTTACACATTATTGTTCAAAGCTTTTTTTTTACCAACACGTGCCTTGGGAATTAGAGTTAATGCCTGTAGCTTGATGAAAAGATTCCTACTTATCTATTCTATATGAGCAGTAATAATAAATAGTGACGAATTATTTATGGCGGCATGAATTAAATAGACTACATTATTTGAAAATTTTACAGGAAATTTAATAAATGTACGAACATCAGAAATAATTCCTGTTGATCTGAATGGGTTTCTCTACTGGAATGCGGTGTTACTGAAGGGATTTTGCGATATGGTACGGTAAATAAAAAAATTGTCTAAGTTATGGCGATTAAAATAAATTTCATCACATTTATTACTTTTTAGATTAAGGATGACGCAATCTGTGATCCTGAAGTTTATGTAGTTCATGCAACGCAACTGAAAACGGCTATTAACGAAGTGCTTTGGGATGAAGCTGCTGGTTCTTGGTTCGATTATGATACAGTCCGTGGAGAAAGGAGAAATGCATTTTATCCTACAAACTTGGTACCTCTTTGGGTACACGCTCAAGCAGATGCAGCGGTGGTACCCAAAGTATTAAATTACTTGAGGAACTCTGGAGCATTAGGATACCCTGGTGGAATCCCTACATCCCTGTTTCAGACTGGGCAACAATGGGATTTCCCCAACGGCTGGGCTCCTTTGCAACACATTGTGATTGAAGCTTTGGAGTACAGTGGAAATCAAGATGCAAAAGATCTAGCTTTTCAACTCGCCCAGACATGGGTGCAGAGCAACCACGTCGCATTTGTACGAGAGGAGACCATGGCCGAAAAGGTTACACCCTGACACCCTACACATATTTCTGTTGCTTACCTAAAAAATTGCAACTTTTTACTGATTTTATATCTACCTATTTCAGTATGATGTCACGGTAGTTGGAGGTCAGGGCGGCGGTGGGGAATATGAAGTTGTTCTAGGATTTGGATGGTCCAATGGAGTTGTGTTGGATTTTCTCAAAATGTATGGTGACCGACTTGAGAGCTTGCCAGGAATCGTTGAGCCAACAACTACTCCCTCAAGTGGCACAACTACCCCAAGGGGTACCACTACCCCAAGTGGCACAACAACCGAATCGGGAGCAGAGACTCTCTTCCCGCAGATTACTGCAATGACCCTAATTCTACTTTCAGTTCTTTCTTATTTTGTTTAATATTCTCAAGCTAAATTTTTAAGTTTCCTAATGCAAATATATTGACGCTAATTATCTTATGATATGATTAGTTTACAGATATTATATTCAAATATTGTTTTCCTCGTACTCTTTGGAAATAAATACTCCCTTAAGTTTGTAAAATCCCTGAAACAGTTTCAGAATGTTATGCTAATACTTTTAAAATGTAAGAATCTGACGAAATAAGTAAGAATAAATAAATAAATAAGAAAAAAAGATGAAAATCAATATCAATATTATATTACATTATACTGATAGGTAACTATTACTATTACAGATCAACTGTAGAGTCAAAGATAGTAGAATATAATAATATGGTAAAAAGGATTTGACACAGTCACAGAGACAATTTATTTGGTCGTTAACTAGAGTGTTTTTTACAATGACTTTTGTCATTCGATGAAGAATTCATTATTCTGAATGAATTTTATTGTAATTGAAAAATTTCAATTTCAATTTCAATTCCATTGCTTTATTGTCAGACTCAATTCAGCTACATACAGACATACATAACTGGTCTCCCATTGAGGACATACTGGTCTCCCATTGAGGAAAAATATCCCATGTTACCAGTACCACTAGATGCATTTATACTTATTTATTTAAACTTTTGTTTAAGTGGAGATTTTAAAACAATTATTGCAATGTTTGCTCATTAGATTAGTTTTAAAATGACTAGCACAGTTGATCTTCCTTTAAAATGTGACCACTAAACTGGATTTTGCTCCGACGACGATATTTACAGTGGTGACCGTGGACCTAAATATTGAAAATCAGTTATATAGACACATATTACAGAGAGAATGATTAAGAATTAATATTATTACTACTAATTAAGAATTAAGATAAACTGTGCAAGAAATACGCCTATAAAAACTTTCTACTACTTAAGTCATTTCAAAAACATAAGTATCCCTATGGTTTGCATTCTTGATATTTATTGCATACCCAATGACAGTTGTGGTTGGAATAAAGCCGACATTTCTAGCAGCAACCACAGCGTTCGGTGGTACATTTTGGAATGTTTGTTGTGCATTAACGGTCACAAGCAAATTACCAAAATTGCTGAGGAATAATAAACCAGTTCCATCCTCCAAAATCCTGTTATGTTAATGTGAAAGGATTATCATTGCATGACAGAGTTGACACATTTATTGCTAGGAGATAAGCAATAATTTATTATCTTTGATTAATTGTAAGCTTATCAATGAATCCCTGCATTTTTACCTGGTGAATCCAAATACTTGTCCATTATTGGGAGCGGCTACTTGTAGACCTCCATATTTCCAAGCTTCTGTTTTCCTTAAATCTGAAATCTGTTTATAGGCCTTAATATGACTCTCTGGGGCTGCAAGTTGTGCTTCAACATTCACAGTGAGATAATTTGGATTGACTGGAAGCCAAGTATCAGCACTCGTAGAAAATCCTGTTTCGAAGAAATACGTCTTTAGAGATTTTCCTGGTAATCTTAGATTTAAATTGAGGAATTTTACCTGCGCTTAAACTGGCATTCCATTGCATAGGGGTTCTGCATGGATCACGAGAATATTGCTCATATTTTTCTGGTCCTGCGTTGCAACCAGCTGTAATAAAAACAAAATATTTGCATAATAATTCGGTATCATCAATAAAATTGCATTCATAAATAATTATAAAATAGAAACAATTGTAATTCTAATTTACATGGATCTACTGTTTGTTCCCAAGTGATGTACGTATCGTTCATTCCAAGTTCCTCTCCATAGTAAGTAACAGATGTTCCAGGGAGTAATAGTACGATTGAATTAAGCGCATCCAGGGGCTCTTCTCCATAACGTTTGCCAACCCTTTTTTGATCATGATTTCCAACGAGCCAGTTAGACCAGGCCCATTCCGGTAATTTACTGTACCATTCAGTTAGTAAGTTCAAAAGAGTTGTCCCGCTCAAGTTCTCCCTGTTTACGTTGTAAATTAATTCGAAATTAAATGGAAAATGAGCGATCGGTCTCTCCGGCGTTCCGTAGTACTCAAATAGCTTTTCAAATGTATCCATACTTGCTTCAACCATCATTATTCTGGAAATCAAAACGGATTTTGGGTTTTAGATATAATTTAAAAAGTAGTTTTAAAAAATACCATAAATAAATAAAAGTCTGTGTATGAAATGAGGGCTAATTACTTCGTCTTTCCACTGACTAAAGTGTAAATATCGACGATTTTTCGGAATTCAGCAAGCGTGTCCAGCGTTTTGGGAAGGTTGTATATGTATGGGTGAAGCAAGTAATTATATTCAGTTGGAGAGATGGATCCGTCGTTGTTTGGGTTCAAAGGTTCATCCATCATGTGCTCTTCTTCGTACATCCATGGAACTGCATCAACTCGGAAGCCATCGACTCCCCTCTCTAGCCAAAATTTCATCGAATCCAACATTTCAGAGAGAACCAACGGATTGGTATAATTCAGATCTGGCTGTTCAACTGCGAAAGCGTGGTAGTAAAACTGTTGTCTTTGGTCATTCCATTCCCAAGCAGAACCGTGGAATACACTCAACTAGGAAAAAGAGTTAACATAATAAATATTAAATAAATTTTGCTTTCTCCGATTAATCCTAACAAAAAATCGTACAACTTTGTTTCCCTACCCAGTTATTTGGTGGAATTGGATTTCCTTGCGCGTCAGTTCCGTTTGCGTCAAACCACATATAATAGTCTGTGTACGGATCTTCACGAGCAATGGATTTTTGAAACCATTCATGTTCATTACTTGAGTGATTAGGCACAAAATCCATGATGAGTTTTATGTCTAAAAGCGTAATTTAAATAAGTAATAACATGTTTTTCTGTAATTTAGTAATCAGGACATTTATGGACGACAGAGATTAATATTCATTTTATTTTTGTAGTTTTTTTATATTATGTAAACAAACACAAACTGTTGATAACATTACTATACATTATAACAAAAAGTTCTTTATAAACGTGTGTAGTCATACGTAACTCATGAATTTGAGAAATCTCTGACTATTTTGTAATTAACAAAAAATTAATCACCTCTTTGTTTCATAGCAGCAGACATGGATTCGAATTGCTCTAAGGTACCGAAAATGGGATCGATATCTTTAAAATCTGAAATATCGTATCCAAAGTCCTTCATTGGGGATTTGTAAATGGGAGAAATCCATACAGCCCCAACACCCAGATCAACCAAATAGTCTAACGAGGCTTCAATTCCTGCAAAACCATTGAAAATACAAAACTAATGAGTTAATTTTATACTCTGCTCTTTTCAGTATCCTTAATAAAGGGAAGCCATACATGAAATAGGAGAATTAAAACATTAGGTGGTTTAAAGAGGTTATCATTCTTGTCATGGCGTAATTAATAGTAATTATGTTTACGCGATTCGGACATGCTTACCTGGAATATCTCCTACACCATCGCCATCTGAATCCTTCATTGATCTTGGGTAAATTTGGTACACCATTGTTTCTTGCCACCAGTCCAGAGTATTTTCTTGATTACGAGATTTCGGTGGAATATTTAATGTGTTAATCTTGGCTGCCATTATTTGTTCATGACAAACAAAACTTAAAATCAGGGCCACAAAAACAGTCTTCATCGTAAAAAATATTTTAAAAAGTAACCGAATCTATAGTAAAACGTTTATTTCCAAAATTAGGTCAGTCAGGTATTTTGTTTTCCACCACCATGCAGTGTTTCCCAATGAGCATTTGTAAGGGGAATTAAAAGTACAACAGAATGATTCTCCCATTTTATATGCGAGATTATGCATCAGTAAATTATTGTATTTATGGTTATCGCCTTATATAAAAACAACTTATGTAAACACAGGTATCAGAACAGGACTGACACACAATAATTCCCCCAACACTATTGAACGTAAAAATAATAGATAATTATAGTATGATCATCATTTATGATATAATGAGCACGAGAGTAGTAGTGGTATTATGGAAGCTGCGGCTACTTAATGGGAAAATTTTCTTGTTTGTTTCTCCTGTCTGTCTCATTTAATGTCTTATTACATAATGTCTCATTTACATTTCTCATTTAAATCTCATTCAAATTAATGTCTCTTAATTAATAACTCATTTGGACCCTTCTCATACAAGTAACATATTATTGCTGTGATATTCCTTTTACTACTACTTAATACTAGAATACGGCGAAGACAAACGCACAAGCCACCATTACGACTCGACGTTAACACTGATATGCCTTGAAGTCTGTTGTACTCCTCTTTGAGGAATTTTTTATGTACCTCTTTAGGCTTGCTAGAATAAATGTGAGTTTACCTACTCATACATTTTCAAAAACTCGAGAAAATTATAGTGGGAATTGGGGATTACTATAAGGGTCATAACCGGCTCGTTATTAATGTTATGGAAAAATGCGAGAAACTGCTAACAATCCCTTGACGGGGTCTGATAAGCATTAGATGGAACGTCGGGAGGCTACGTATTACAAATATGATTATGACACTGAACTGCTTGTGTCAAATGTCAATGGAAGTGTATTTGATTTAGGTATGTAGGAAGCGCAGCAGCTGCGCTACCGCTACTCTGCTTGCCTTCGGCAGTTTGTCCTGAAAAGCAGGCTTATTCATTTTTTATTGCTGGATTAGATTATATCATGTCAGAGATTCTACCGAGGAGTTACCAATGTAACAACTCACGAATCAAAAACATTGTTTAATTCAGATGAATGGAAACCCGAATTATTGTACAATCGTAAATTACCAGTACGCAGACTAATCTACATAATTCAATTTGTTATTATCATGATAATCATGCATTGCAAACTGTTTCAAAAACACCGTTACTGCTTTGGTAGCCGAAAGTTACTGAAATTATATAACCTACTTCAGGCTACTTCAAAAACCAATTTCTGCATATGCATCCGACGCATACATACATACATTACAAATAGTGCAATTGAGCAAAAAGTATTTCTTTTGCTTTATTTGAATTTTATTTTTCAATAGGAAGGGATTTAATTTCCCGGAAATGTGTACTCAACTGATGATGTGCCATTTCGGTTTTCTACGACGCTAAAAAAATTATGCCTATTCAATGTTATAATTTTGGAAAGATAATTCGATTCTCACAATAGTAATTATGCAATTCATTTCCTTTCCTTAACTATTGTGATTTTTTGATGTCTACCTAATTTAGCTTTGTGCATTATAGTTTTGTGATCTCTACATAAATGTGTCCCATAAATAGAATGTATGTGGCATAGGAAATTCATTATCACATATTTTATGGTGAAATAGGATTAAAGATTACAATAGGTACATGTAAATATTTATAAGATTTGTGAAGCATTATTTTTGAAAATAGAAACTGAAAACCATTTTTCATTCAAAACAATAATTGTAATAATCAAGGTGAAACTGAAATAAAACGGGAAATTTTGTTTCCCTGGTGGGCGGCTTGTATTAGTGATAATACTCGTACAGCTTAGTATTTTCAGTTCGAAGGCATTAATTTCATTTATAGGCATGCAGATTTAGGTCGCTTCCTATCAGTTCAGTGAAAAATAAAGCAATTGACCATGTAGTGTAGGTAATCTTTATTGGTCGTTGTAATAACAAAAGATAAATAAAAAATATTTAAATATGACGGTTAAAACAAATGTGCTATAAGCAACAATGCAAATGAGCTATAAAGGCAGATAGTATATCCATCCACCTGTGACTAAAATCAAGGAACAATTAAAGTATTTTATTACATTGCAAGATTATAAAACTAACAGTAACATTTATTTTAAGCTGGTGGAAAATATTTTTACTCAGTGGCAATCAGGGAATATTTATATGGCCTATACCTAACTAATGCATACCAATTTTAGATCGACTAAATCATCAAACATGCTTTTTGAGAACTGAGTCATAGTCATTCATTAGCCAGCAAGCATCAAGCAATTTTTTGGCAAGCATAAGAGCAAAAATAGGAAAAAGTTGAGATTTCTACAGGTTGTTGCTCAATATTGTTTTGTTTGTACCTATTTAGAAACCTATCTCAAGTTGAAAACCAAATGCTATTTTTAAGTTAAGCAGCATTGAATTTTTCGTAGCTGTATGATTAGACCGTTTGAAGAATAACTATATTTATGATAACTAAACAAATCTATAAGTTGATCTAGATTTAGAACTATTAATAATTATAAGTACCTATGTACATTTTGGGATGATCATCCAAATCTGCTCAATTTAGTACCTACCTAGACGCTTACTACTTAGTATCAATTTGGGAATAAAATCGTATTCATTTAAATGTGTCCTGAAATGAGTCTTTATGTCATGTATAGTTAATTGCCATAATATAATATTGTATGTACGCACAACCACATATTGGAATGAAAAATGATGTAACCTACTTACCTGCCTAATAATTCCAAAACCCAGAATGACGGAAATGCCAAAATTGGGGTTTAGTAACTATATGACAATATGTAGATCACTAAAAATGCCATTAATTATATATAAACTATGATTTATATAAATGAAACTATATATATGCAAAGAATAATGAATGATGGATAATAGATGCAGTGCTGATTTAAAATGATACATTTATTAAATTTTGAATTATACACTTCGTTTCTAAATTCGGTAATAGCTTCTAAAAATGTTCAAAGAATTTTCAAGGCGGAATAATATAATATCACTGGCATTCAATTTATGTGAATACTACAAGCGAATATTTTACTGACTTAAAGATAAAATACCAGGATTGCAATGATTATTGTTGGTCATCACTGCTATTAACAGCTTCCATCACGCTGAATCCTCCAACCTGTGTTTTTAGAACGAAGAATGAGATAGAACATTATATAATTTTTGCAAGTTTCTATTCAGCTAATCATTTACATCTATTCTTTCATATGTAAATGTAGGACCAGGACCCCCAAAACCCACTCAGCCACAAAAATACCTAGCCGAATCAAACCCGAACTCAAATTCTTTCAACCTACCCAACTAATACTAAAATATTTTCCTTCTCAGGTAAAAAACATTAGGCATTCAAGAAATAAGAAAACTGATCAAAATCCGATAGATAGAAAATAGCACTATCAAAATTAGAAAAACATTTATGATTAATATTCGGAACCTCTCTGTGAAAATTCCGTCTAATATTTTATTGGCACGTTTAAATTGTTCACAACCATAAGCGTAATGCAAAATAATGTCAAACTTTCAAACCTATGCTTAACAAAACATGATGGCAATTAAATAAAAGTCAAACCAAAAAATAACATTAATTACTATTACAAATATATATTTATTAGGAATAAAGAATATTAGTATTTAATACTTTAAAAATAAGAGTTGAATGGCTAATACCGGAATTGTCTTTGCATCGCGCCTGTTCGAATCCACATTTATTGGCAAAAGTTTGTGTTCGTCCACTTTTATTGATACCACATACAGGGCGGACATTACGTGGACAAGATGTAGGACAGCTCTGAGCATGTAAATAAAAAAAAAGTGATAAATACTTTCATTTATGTACGTAGATATTTGGCTAGAGCTTAATCGTGACAGTAATATTAAATGATATTTAAGTTAAATGAAAAAATACCCCAGCAGCTTCACCGCTGTCAAAAAGACAAACGGCCAAAATGAGTACGGTGATGCACAGCAGTGACTTGTACGACATTTTGGCAATTTTATTTTTTGAGATTATCTTACTCGGGGAATATGTTGTTGCTTTGTATCGCTCGAAAGCCTTACTTCCATTTAAATACACTTTCACGAAAATGTTATTTTCACATCGTGGTGTAATATTATTTTAAATTTTGTTGTGTCCCTGGACAGGAAGCGGTACGATGCGGTGAAAATTGTCCTTAATACGCTGACATTTCTATAATAAATAAATAATGAATTGTTGGCAACTTTAATAAGACAAGATAGTAAGTATAAGTATTACCTGACTGAGAGCTTACCACTTGTGTGTGTGGGAAAATCGGCAAGACTAAAATGCCCCACCCATCGGGAAAATTCCCCACCCTCCCGAACATCGAAATTGGTTTATTTATTGTAGGCTAAGTTAGGCTTAATTAGCGGGTGGGGAGAATTCCCCACCCTACGAGTGGGGTGGGGAAAATTCCCCACC
>JABASI010006996.1:0-10241 GCA_019776505.1 Tomocerus nigrus
AATCGTATCCGGGGATTTCTCCTACTGTTTTACAGGGGAATCTCAGAGCGGGAAAGCGAAGGTTCGAAAAGTGTGTGTTTACAATCCACACAGCCAAGGATTCTTTCTGAAAATTTCAGACAGACAAGCCAGCCTTAAGGTTAGTTTCTTATTATAAGGATAATACCATCGTTTATTGTTCAAGAATAACGTCGTAGTACTCGTAGTGCGTACTTCCGATTTCCGTCCGGCACCGGTAGTTCAGTAGTTCTATGATCAAAATCTCCAGTTTCATCCTTCTTGGGGCGATGGGAGATTTCCTGACATGCTGAGCAAAAGTACAATGAAAATTCTTGCGTCACAGGCTTATGATAATGTTCGTAGAGGTAAGTTGTAATTTGCTCTAGAGATGTGTAATCTAAAATCCCTTGTACCTACTTAAATTATTTTCTCGAATTGTAAGGTTAGGTATGATTATTTTCTACTGGTAGCACATGAATGTATTCTTATTGCATTAAACTTGAAGTAGACTACAAAAGAAACGTAATTGCATTACCACACTTATATAAAAACTTTCTATTTTCCGAATTGACTTAATTAAAACACAAACAATGGTTAGACGCAACGACGCAAAAAGAGGAAATGCCAAAGCCACACTTTTTTAATATGATCTATCTGCTTTTGTTGGCACATTTTTGCGTAGGTAGGTACATTTATGGCAAAATGTAACACATAATGCTTTTTCTTCAGATCTCAATGTGTCTGACCTATGAAAACTAATTACTAAAAGTAAGACTAATCATAGATCTCCGTATGCCAAACTCTAGTATAACTGAGTAAAGGTTAGCCTAACGTGTCAATAGCAAGTTGCAGTAACAATAAGTCACAGATGTGTCATAATCATGGGCCAAAGTTTTGTGTGGTTTATGAAAGTTGGAAACAAACCCTGTATCATAATAGGGCAGAGGAGCAGTAAGACAAGCTTTGGGAATTGTGTTACATGAACCAAAAGAACCTTGGTGGGGAAACATTAGCAAGTCAACTTTCTTCGTTAGAGAAAGTCGGTAGGATGGTGGGAAGAAAGAAAATGCAGCCTGCTGTAAGACGCTAAGTCTGGAGAGAGACAGATCCGCAGTAATTATTGCTGGCCCTGAGCCAGCCAGCGCAACCCAAAACAAAGTGCTCCCTTCCCAGATAAAAATATATACATCCATAGACAAACACAATTTCTTCTTTATGCACTATCCCTTTTGCCACAGATACAAACATAATAACTGAAATAAATAGTCTACGTCTCGGCTCCGTTCAAAACAGCCTGACAACTCAACTTATAACTTTTAGCATACTTGTTAAGAATATTTTATGACTCCTATCTTCTTATTCTTCTAATTATATGGTCTGCATCTTAAACTATTTTTTATACTATTCGAAATAGGTCAAAGCGATTATAATTCAAATATTCTGAACACAGTTACAATTAGTTTTTTGCTTATTACCATCTACAGATGACGAAATATCTTCATTGCCAGAGACTACTGTTCATCGTTGCATGTAACGGGATAGAGAATAGAGATGCCATAGTGTGTTAACAGCAAGTGTTACTTACATCATGTATACACTCAAAACTATTAAACTAATTAACAGGAAACATTATTTTGTGGTATATGCAAGAACTGCAGTATTGCTTTACAACGTTGTCCACGCTGGTGGAAATTCTGATTCTCATTTTCTCAGATCTCTCTGTTGTTCCCTTTCTCTCACGTTTTCCCTTGCTTTTCTCCATTTCACATTACTAATTAGCTTGTATCCTATTTTTCTTTATTATTAGCTCTCCATCGTGATTTTTCATCATGATATATCTATGTATTTTCCCCCTTTTATGCCAATTTTCGACATGGAAAAATATCTGAGCTCGACACGTGGATCTTTTTGCCTGCTGAAGCTGAAGCTCTGCGAATCCAGAATTCGAAGCTTTTTTACCAGTGGTTAGCCAAAGTAAATATGTGTGTGTGATCTCTAAACATTTTGGGGATACTGTACAGAAGAATGGAAAACCATTTGATCATTTGACCATTTGAAAACCATCCAACGAAATTGAACTAGTCCTCCCTGGTCAAACCTTCCGGTCTCATTCATCTTAATTTATGGGACAATAGCATTAGGAAGACTATCTACTGCATGTACTGTATGTACATTTACTTTTCTGGCTTGAATTGAATATTTTAAATTAATAAGCCTACACGGGTGGTATGGCAGACTACTGGTGACATTGGTGGTGGAGTAAATCGGATATCTGTTTTGGCACAAAATGGTGATGATGCTGCTTTGCTATACACTTGATTGCCAAATATGCTAAATGTCTTGCCATTGTACCGCAGAATTCAATAAATTATATCCTGTAGCATATTAATTTAGTAAGTTGGGGATTTGCCTAGTTATTAGAAATGTTGAAAGTACACAGGATGCTATGTAAAGGGTACGAAATTAGCTCCTATGTTTAGTCTACAAATGGAGTTTATTCTTTTCTACTTTCATGTTTTGGTAATATTCCTTGTTACCAACAAATATTATGGAAAACTATTGCGTAATACTATTCGATTCATAAAATACATCGGAGATACAATAATAATGCTGTCAATGAAGAGCGAATCGTATTGTGTAATCCCATCATAATTGGAAGGAAATAAGGGGAAGAATAGTAAGAAAGCAATGGCTCCATTGTACAAAGAGGAGATTTGTTTGTCAACTGAATTCAATATAAGACATTCAATCGAAGTAATATGACTGAAGGAATCATATTTTCTGGGAAATTATTTCATCCGTTTTATGTCAACCTAACGAAGCAAGCAAGATATCGAATTTAACAAGGAAACAGCAGGAACAGGACTTCAATAAGTGCGACAAAGCATCAAACATCTATTGTGTATTGTATCATCAAAAACAAACATCACAGTCGACGATACTCTTTCATGATCTTCCTAATCCTTTCAGTCCATTATTAAAGTGCATTACATATCCATTATATATTTAACTACATGTGATATAGAACATTATAATATAATATATATATAATAGTAACTCAATCCTATGGATTATCCTACATTAGACTACTCAAAAACTGTATAATTCGATAATAAATATACAGACAACTCATAAGTAACTTCAGAACTTCACGCCTACGTGAATTTTTGTTATGCAAAGTCTGTTTGTCCCAATAAAAATAATATTCTTGGAAAATCAAAGAATGACACTAATTCATGTTGAAACCCGAGGCAGTGTGCAAATAGATGATTTACACTCTTTGTGGCAGCGACAGTTATTAAAACTACGATTTCATCTGCAATAAACAACAAAGCCTTCTTCACTTTGACAGAACATTTTATCTCAACACTCAAAGGTCTTCTACAATAAACACTAATAATAATTCCCGAAATTCTGCGGGTGCCACAAAAAACATTCTCCATTCACACAGGTGATATTATCTGTAATAACAGCAACAACTATTTGTAGCTTTGCCCCAAAAGGAAAATTATTTATTGCAATGTGAATAAATGGATGAAACGTGAAACGGATGGATCCGTTTATTTATTTTACGGTCACTATTTGCTTTCACTTAACTTTCTACCTAGCCTTGTTTTCACTATACGTAGCTTAAGTGTTTAAAATGCACTCTCACATGAAACTCTTTCAAAAGTAAACAGAGTAACATTAAATTAGTTAAAGTAAACTTTATATATGTTACAGTGACTATTGGCAGCATCAGTTATCAGAGAAAAGCGACACGAAAGAAATTAGTCTGCAATTGAGCAATATTTTCATTATTTGCTATGAAACTTTTCAAAAAGAAACTTTTTTTAACTTAAGCCTATACATAAAACTACATACGTTACAAAATACTCTCCACCAAGGCTTAATACAGTCGGGTGCTTAATGATCTCATAGGTAGATACTAGATTACGTATAAGTGGATTTGGATTTCAATGGTGAAAAGTTGTGAAATGGGTATTTACTAATGGACCAGAACAAAACACTGTCCGAATGAAATTGTATTGTTTTAAGGATTAGCTCTCATCTTTTGTGTTATGTACATGTCCATATTTTGGTCTGTTTAGTTAGCCTCACTTGATTTTGCGACGTAATTCAGTTCATCAGGTCTGTAAACACTAAAGAGAAAGCAAATAATTGCCTTTCTTCTTCACTGTGTTTTATATCCAAACCAAAGATAGAGGAGTTTTTACTGCTCTACTAAATAAACAAAGGATGCTGAGCAGGACGATCATTTGTGTTTTCAATTCCCATTATTTCCCATTCTCCAAAAGCTTAAATCTCACTTAGCTTCCCCTCTATTATCTCTTATTATGTGTTTGCATTAAAGCTTTCAACTTGAAATCCCCCTTTCACTGGAAAATTATTTGTGCTCTTCGGTTGACTATAATTATTTCCCAAGGACACTTATTACAACAATTGTTTTATATTATTAACCTTCCCTTGTAATTTCATCCTTTTCGTTATCCAATCCCCTGTCTGGAACATAATAGAATATATCTGTATTTATGTTCTCTATAGGTACAAATTGTAGCTCATCAAAACTAATATCTACTTGAACAATGGTTAATTGTGTGAATTTTCATTCGGACAATATCTATGGTACTTAAAGGATGATAAAACACTCTCATGCATTGTTCAATGATTGTAAATAATGCTCCAATAATGAAATTACTATTCTCTTTGCATCAAAACATTAGCAATGAGTAAAATTTTGTTTTGCTAAATGCTAGACTTCTGATAAACCTTGACTTTCTATTTCATAGTCAATTTCTCACTGTGAAAATCAATTTAGACGTGGGCGAAGGAAAGATTTCTTTTTCACGCCAACTTTGATAAACTTACGTCAAAATTATTTACAACAAAAATCAATAATGGAAAAATCTGTAACCTGCAAAAGTTTTTAGTCAAAAAAGTTTCACACATTCTTTCCATAAATGATTCTAGAGGCAATGAGAAAGTGCTTGTGTGTAAAAATAGAGATTTATATATGCTTACAAAATGGGTTGCCACACTCATCCTGTGGGAAAGAAAAGATTGAAAAAGCAAAGTCATATATACTCCTCAAATTCATAAAGATACTTATTTTATACACAGATAAGTATATGCATATACTTTCATGTATATTCCTCGTTGAATGAATTCAAATGGGAGACACAACTGTAGATTTTATTTACTTATACCTAGTAATAAAAACTGTGTGTCTGGAATTCTACATATCATTTTGATTGCTGAATGCTACTTAGCAGGGAAAGGATTTGTGCTAAGGTTATCTTTTCCAAATGTAAACAGATTTAAGCTCCAAGCATGAAGCTTAGGGGAGAAAGAGATTTTCGAGATACACTACGTCAAGTGAGAAAAGTAGTACTGTCTCACGAATACAAGTCACGGGGAAAATTAAATTCCTAAGTTCCATGAAAGACTGAAGAAAAGCAAATAGTGAAAGTACTAACATTAGAGAAAATGTTATTCATGGCACACTGTGCGAACTTGAAAATGAAGGTTTTATTCAAGATGCGAACAGCTTGTATGTCCTTCGTACACCATAAAATATTATTATGCAACGCTGCTTGCCAAATCTGTCAACTTGCTACAATTTCCAAGACCCAAACTTCCTTAAAAAGTAATACCAGTAATAGGAAATTGAAAATACTAACTGAAAACGAAAAGGGAGTAGATATATTTAACTCTTATCCTCTGTTGCAGAATGGTACACGAGAAAATCATTACCAATTTAAACTTTCTTCGTTACATAAAAATAAATTCTTGGATATTTTCGTCGTCCACATACAATTGGACACCACTGGTTAAAAAGGTGTTTTCTCTATCGTTGTACTAACGTCACGCTTAAATTCTTGGAGAACGTTACAAAACATTCGGTTGCTGGTTGTTGAATATTTAATACAAAATTATTCCAGTGAAAGAGAGAGAGTATTTACCGAGTTCTACGAATTTTTATTATCCATGCTGTAGAAAATATCGGCTGACATCCATTGTATTTATTCTGCGTAGGCAATTGTTTCAAAACTAAAGTTCTACATGCGTCTTAGAATTTCCTTTCATCAAGTTTCTTTAATTGACAGTATGAATGATACAATAATATTTCTAGCGAAGAGATTTCTAAAGTAAGCCAGTCATTTCTTCGGGCTAAAAAATAATCTCGTACTCTATATGCTTTTCTGTCGAATGGATTGAGTTCGTCTCGAGGATTAGTTATTTCTCTAAAAAGTGTATTTAATTTACCTGAGGAAGAATCATTGGTTTGTTGGTAGTTTTCCATGCACTCCTTTGCTCTAATCTCGTGAAATGCTTTTGCAACGCCAGTGCTCATCTCTGCAGAGGAAGCAAAATAAAATTGGGCTTCTTCTAGACTGTCATTCATCTTCAAAATTCTTGCAACTTGGCACTTGACAGGATTTCTTTTCTCTGAATTCGTAGAACGATGAGTGGGCTGTGGGCTTCAGAATTCTTCACGGAAGTGGCTTTCAAAAGGATGTCTCTTTAATCTGTCCAGTAGCAACAAATGTCTGTTAGACGTATCGGAATCGGATCTGGGTCGTTTTTTGTCACAACACAACTTTGTGCCAAATTAAAGTACGTTCGTTACGAGAAAGCTGTTCTGTTTCTCATATCCTGTTAACTAACCTTTGATCTAATTTCTTTTATACTCCTTTGACGTCGTTATTCCGGTCACCTGTTGTAAACAGTAGAAAAGAAATTATTTCAGTATAGAAAGTATAGGTAGTGGATCTCTCGTCTAAAGAATATACAGTTTTCGTTCTTTCGAAAAATAATGAAATTAGTAAATGTGATTCAAGGTGAAAGATCTTTAGGCCTCAACCTCCAAGGATATTAATAAGACGTTACGTGTGGGTGGAAATAGAAAATCTTTTAGAACTAGCTACCTAACGAAAACCTCCTAATGGAAATTAAATAAAAATGACACTTTAATGATTTACTCCCACATGTTTTGAAATTCCAAATCCAATTACTTATAGCGTCTAGAGTCTAGATGTACTAATTAAACACTGATGGTAATGAAGAATTATTACCTATTATAGTGCCATTGTCTTTCATTTCATCATAATATGCCATGATCCATGATTGTAATGTATTTACTCAAAAATGACTTTATGTGTATGCTTTATTTGTTTGACTACCCTTAGGCTATTAATAATAATCAGATGTATTCAATAGTCCCAAATAAAATTGTTATTTAAACTTAAGACCAGCAGATTACAATAAAGAGAAAGTTACTTTCTCGTTAGTGAAACTATTACCTATATTTCTGCGTGGGAAGCGAAAGTACTTTTTTCGCGCATTTGCTTATACCATATATCTTTTTTACGGATATTTTATGTGGTAGTTGATTGTGAAGTAGCGAGAATAATCTCGCTTGATGAACATGCTTATAAATGCTACACTCGATATAATTAAAATCAGGTAAAGTAAAGTATGAGGAAAGTTTTG
The DNA here is from genome assembly GCA_019776505.1 of Tomocerus nigrus. Lineage (NCBI taxonomy): Eukaryota > Metazoa > Arthropoda > Collembola > Entomobryomorpha > Tomoceridae > Tomocerus > Tomocerus nigrus. Next base: position 7,495 of record JABASI010006996.1, read on the forward strand.
GCCAACCGCTGAAATTGTTATGTAAAAGAGTCGTAGCTGATTGACTGAGCGATTAAGAGCTTTTGACATGCTATTAATTTTGCTAAGATGATGATGAATGACTAACTGACACATTTGACACCATCATATTTTGCAACGGCAACGGTGAGTTATATGCTTCCTGTAATAATTTGGATAATACGTATAAGGTCGTCTTAAACCGCATGGGAAAAGATTAAAATTCATTATTACAGTTTTACATCCCAGTGAACTATTTTGAATAAATTTCTGCCCTTATAGTATTTAACTATTCCCAGATTCTGTTTCTCAGTATTCCAAATTCCACTATCCTTTTGCATAGGAAGATGGGAACTGTATACATAACAGCAACATTGTTTTTAGTTTCACTAAAATGAATGTAAACAGTGTCATTGGCTTAAAATGAATGAAAACGAGTTTCTCTAAATCTGGTCTGCAAATAAATAGTAGATAGAATATTATTATTATTGTAATGAAGATTTAGCACCTGGTAAGGACTTATAGTTCGTAGCTAATTATAGTGGAAAGAACAATGGCTTTCAGTAGTATATCCTTATTGAAAGTGAAAAGGAAGCTGTTGGAGACAGAGCCTTTTAACTATGATGAGACTTTGATTTCGGGTTCTCTTTACTTTCTACTCATTGGGATGGTAAAGTACATATTTGCTTTCACTTTCTTATATCAACAACAGCTAATAGTGGAGAATTCTCAAACGAGATATTAATCCTGGTTCATAATGGGGAAATATAGTTAAAACTAAAAGACTATACAGATATGAAGAGTGTCTTTAAGATTAGGCTAAAGTAGTGTACACTACACTAGAAACTGTCACAGTAATAATTCATGGATGCTCTCGCACTGGTTCTGTCAACATTAATCTCCCGAGAACATAGTATTGGCGGCTTAGGAAGTTGTGAGATAAGAAAGCTTGAAGCAGTCAAGTCGAGAGTCAAGAGAATTCAAGAGGAAGGAAGTCAGCAAATGAGCTGTATCCTTAAAGTGAGAGTAATGTTTAACTGTCACACTTTTTCCTCAAGCAAAGCAAGCAATAATACAGTCACTTGTTTCACGATGAATGCCATGCATACAACTTTCTCCTCCCTGCTAAACAAAAACTAAAGAGCTGTTTTTATTTCAACTCCTTCCATTTCCCATCCTCGATCTCTGAACTCGACAAAAATACCCACAGCATTAAAAGGATGGCAACTATCAACTGAACGGATTTTGGGTTCAACTTATGTACGTCACGACGAGAGATGCTTAGCTACTTACTCACGTATTACCTACCTAAACATACAGTAGTTGTAATCACAATGGATTAAACAATCCTCCTAAAGGTACGTTTATAGACTTTAGTATATCCATCTATAAAACAAAATGAAAGTTGGAAATCCTTTTTTACAAATGAACATGTCACAAACACAAGATAAATGTTAAATCCACCGTTTGGGAAAGTACAATACTAACATTTTCACGATAATTGAAATGAAAGTCCAAGACCTCCCTCTGGAATGCAACTGGGAGAAAGAAGAACAGTTCTCGAACAATTTAGGGCTAGCAAACAGGAAAACTGACACAATGTATAATTATTGCTTTCGAAATCCCAAGCTATTTGTAGTGAGTACATGCCACACCACGACTACCTTAAATCACTTGCAGTGATTGTGTATTGTGTACTTGTAGATACTTACGGAATAACTTTATTCATTTGAACTACATTAAACCACAGTACCAGGTGCATGCCTAGGCTAACAATTATTTTTTTTAAACTACAATAATTTCTCTGCTGCAACTGAATGTTATAATTATAAGAGATACTAGGATTTAATAGGAATTTCACTTTTTTGTGAACTCCTATTTTTTAAACGAGCATCCTAATCATAATAACTTATTTGACATAGAGTCTTGTTCTGAAAATTTACTGTTGATCCTATCTAATTGAGAAGTCATTATTTTCAAAAATATGTACTCGAAAGTTTCACAGGCAAATCCTGATCCTGAAGAAAGATTCCCAGCAACTACCAAGAACAATGATAGAGCTCATAAAACAATGACAATCACAAATGGTTTCTTTGCAACACAGAAAAATTTAACAATAGGAGCACCGTTGATTCAAAGGGAGCATTATTAAATGTTCTAAGAATCTGGCTAAGATATCGAAAACGTTTCATCTCTGCGAATAATAATTTTCTAGGAACAAGGAAAATAACTTCTTAGATTTTTTTCTGAAAGTGGTTGCGAGAAAGAAAGCTAATGTTGGTTATACGTGGCCAGGTGGCAGTAATTGGTGGTATAATGTCTTTCATCTTCCTTTTCCAAATGCATTGTAACTAAACCTTATTCTACTTTAAACGCGTTAACTTTAGGAAGCATCAGTTGGATATTGGATCTTTGAGTGATCTTGGATAACACTGTTCATAATTTCTAAATATTCGCATAAATTTATTATGTTCATTAGATTTATTTTCGCTTGGATAAACAGGAATTTATATTTATCAGAGTGATTAAAGTCGATTCAAGGTTCACACGATCATCAAGCATGCGAGTCAAAATATATTAGATTTCAATTCCCAGCAAGATTGACAGTTCGGAAGAAATAACATCCTATTAGTAGTGTTGAATAGACGGTTATCCTGTAAGCGAGCTCTCTGATTGGCCCAAATCTTGGAAAGTGGGCGGAGCTTAGCTTTTCCCGCCCTTTTTCGCGCCAGATGTTCCCAATCGATGAC
>JABASI010006997.1:0-10240 GCA_019776505.1 Tomocerus nigrus
GAAATTTCATCACTTCGCCAACCGACCCCATTCGCCAACCGACCCCACCTTCCCCCACATAAAAATTGCTATTGCGTTTCTAATAAATTGTTAGCGTGATGGTATAAATAATTCTATATCGATTCTACCTTATTTAACATCTAATAGTAAAATCCCTTATAATGGATTGCAAACTGCTTCTACCCTCTGATACATACCATCGTAGTGTAAACCATTACATACTGCTTCTATTACGAATTAAATAAAGTTTGGTACCAAACGTTGCATAATGCTTCTATTTTGCATTAAATATAATATTGGTATAAAACATTGAATACTGTTTCTAATATTGTGTACTAAATATAATATCGGTTTAAAACGTTGAAAACTGCTTCTATTATGTATTAAATATTGCAGTGGCATAAAACATTGCATACTGCTTCTATTATGTGTTAAATATTGCAGTGGCATAAAACATGGCATACTGCTTCTATTATGTGTTAAATATTGCAGTGGCATAAAACATGGCATACTGCTTCTATTATGTGTTAATAATTGAAGAAGTAGGATGAAGAAATCGTACTTTCAGATTTGTTTTTTGTTGTCAATGGAAATCAAAATTTCTGGGTACAGAAATAGCCGAATCCTGCTGGTATGGGACCCACCCCTGGAAATAATACACCAGTCGACAGCATAACTCGTGAGAAACCAAGGTGTTTCGATTTGGTGTGGGGTGATTAGCAGGTAACCTCTTCCTTAGAAAAATTGGTTACCTACCACTAATATTAATAAAGTGGCAATCACTAATATTTTTCATCCGTTTTCACAAATTGAATCCAATCCAAACCCAGGCAGGTCAATAAAATCATCACCAAGGCGTTTCTAAGACGATGATTATATAGAACAAAGGTGACGAAAACGAGTGTAAAACGCTGGCGTTCGCTGCTGTAAAACGAAAGTAGACGCTGTGGGATAGTCCACTGCTTAACCCTAACCAAGTTACTATTGAAGGCTAAGGGATTTACTGGTCCCGCACCACCCGCCTCTACGGGACACAGGTGCCTTTACCGTACTCGCGAAAACCGCCACCCGGCACACGCAATTTCGCCACCGCGGTACCCGCCACAAGGCTCCACGGAACCCGGCAGTTGCCGGCATGCTAATATGTGTGGGAAAATAGTACCACAATGTTACCGAAAACTTTTATTGACCCTAATGGGACAACATAGTCAAATATACACTTTATTAGTAAAGTACAGTAAAGACTACACTTTATTGACCCAAATCTTCGCTGCTCTAATAAAGTGTATATTTTAAATGTTGTTTCATTTGAAGGGCCAATAAAAGTTTAGTGTATACTTGTGCTGATGAACTTGACAATAAAGCTATGATTTGATTTGATTTGATTTGAAAACCGCCACCCGGCACACGCAATTTCGCCACCGCGGTACCCGCTACAAGGCCCCACGGAACCCGGCAGTTGCCGGCATGCTAATATGTGTGGGAAAACAATGTTACCGGAAACTTTTATTGACCCAAATGGGACAACATAGTCAAATATACACTTTATTAGTAAAGTATAGTAAAGACTACACTTTATTGACCCAAATCTTCACTGCTCTAATAAAGTGTATATTTTAAATGTTGTTTCATTTGAAGGGTCAATAAAAGTTTCCGGTAACATTGTGGTACTATTTTCCAGCAACTAGTAGCATAATGATCTGTCAATAGTGGTTCCGGGTGGGTTGGACTAAGAGAAAAGCTTTTTAGAGTACCCACGAGTCGTGAGCCACGACACCTCCGTATCTCGGAACATTTTAAAGTGAACCCACAATGTTTCATTATAGATGTGGTCTAGTCATTCCACACCATCAGGTGGGACAAAATGAGATTTCAACGGATTTGTACAGAACCCTCACCAAAATTAACACCATCCTACCACCCAACCCCCCGGGGGGCGTCTGTCTCGCAGAGGGAGATGTCGCCATATTTAGTTTTATTCATTATTTTGTAGGTAAGGTTTTCAGAGACGCAAAAATACGATTTTCTCAAACCCACGTTGTGGACTCCAATCGACACACACCCAAGGGGGGGAGGGGTGAGAAGTGGTGGAACGGGACCTCTGGATCATATCCGGTACAAATTCGACGAAGCGTTGTGGGGTCACCCCTAAGTGTTCCCAAACCCCACTTTCCCAACCGCCGGGTGCCATGGTTCTGGGTAGCAACTGCTGAGTTTCGTGGAGCCTGGTGCGGGTGCCGTGGTGGCAGATGGTGGGTGCCGTGGTGGTAGATGGTGGGTGCCGTGGTGGCAGATGGTGGGTGCCGTGGTGGCAGATGGTGGGTACCGCGGTGGCAGATTGTGGGTTCAGGAGAGGGGGGTGGTCGGTGCCGTGGTAACGGATGGTGGGTGCCGTAGAGGCGGGTGGTGGGTACCGTATATAACCCCAAATTTGAATACTTCTACTGTCCCGACTCTTTCCCGTAGCTTTTTCGGAACGAAACACTTGTTTTTCGTCACATGTGGTGTACAAAATCAATGTTCTAGAAACGTCTTGGACTTTATACACCGACTGTTGTTACTATTATTAGACATTTGACAGGCATGATTAACAGTGTAAATTCTAACATGAATTTGCTCCATTTGCTTTTATACATACATATACTATAGCTATATTATAGTATAGCTACACTTTATTATTAGGAACTCAGAAGAAATATTTTTTTCCAATATTTTTGAATTAGGCAGGGATTATTTCAGGTTGCGCTAAACCATTAAGTTTATAAAATAGCATATGTGTAGAAAAAGGGAGGGGGGCCTTCCGCCCTATTTCTTACGGTTGCGATGTAACTAGTTTTGAGGAAGGGGTTACCTGCTAAGCACCCCACACCAAATCGAAACACCTTGGTTTCTTACGAGTTATGCTGTCGACTGGTGTATTATTTCCAGGGGTGGGTCCCATACCAGCAGGATTCGGCTATTTCTGTATCCAGAAATTTTGATTTCCATTGACAACAAAAAACAAATCTGAAAGTACGATTTCTTCATCCTACTTCTTCAATTATTTTATTAGGCAGTGTACACGCATTTATTAATCGATATTAAATGAACTGTCTTGAAATAGCTAGTCACAAATCATGGAAGTCCTTTCTGGGAGTGGCATTTCCCTTTCCTTCGTCAATCAAATAAAATTCTGCCCTGTTGGGGAGGTCAAAAATAATTTGTATATTATATTTTATGCATTTAATCCTACTACTCATCATTTGTAATAGGATTTCGAGGATTTAGAAGATGACATAAAGCTCGACATGACCGACTCCTGAAAGAGGAAGACGAACGTTTAATTCTTTCTTACACGCAATCAAAGCTTAAGAAGCTGAATTTCGGCAGCGGGATCTCTTTGCCTCCACTGGCACTGTTGGGAGTTGGGTGGGCCGTTATACCTCTTACCCCGAAAACATGGTCCCGGAAGCCGCAGCCGAAAATGCCAGGAAGCCGAAGGTGCCAGGAACAGGGTAGCCTAATTTCATTGATTGAGGTTAAGTTAGATTGGGTTATGGGTTAGGATGTTGCGATGCGATAGCTGCCTAATGTTTCTAAATAATTATATAGTATTTAGTCAAAGAACCTACGTAAATGTATATTAAAATCGAAAGATGAAATGACTTTTTTCTCATTTTGCGATTGTTTCAGTCGATTGCTCCGTACTCTTCACACAATTAATTTCCTCTTTCCAGCGACCAGTTTGAAGAAAAATATAAATTATACAGTATAATTCTAAAAAATTGAAGAATTGTGTAAACATTGTCCATTTTTGTTGTACAATCGAATCCCATTCCGAAATATCCCTTATCGAAATTACTCATACATCGGAACACCAACTCAAAACCTATATTCTGGCCAATGCTCATGGGGCGCCGTTTTCGAGTCTTTGTTCAGTAAATAAACAGCAGTATTTACTATTGTCACTAAAATCACCATAATCAATCCTCATTCCCCATTATCATCATACATCATACATCAAGCTAGAAACTGTTGGCTACCAACTGTAGATTCACGAAATTAAAAAATATTTATGGCTTTGGGAATTGAAAAACGGCAACTGTTATTGGAAACTGAAGTTGGGGTACTTAAAGACACAGTTTGGCGGTTGACAGGTACGTAGTTCATCTGAAAGATGCCTTGCAATTTAATGATTTAAAATGAATTTTATATATATTGTATAATATTTTTTTGGCATTTTTGAACATGTTAGACCTTTTTAATTAATTGATATTAATTTTTAATGACAAAGGGCGAATATATGTTCTGGAAAGCTTCATAAAGAAGAAATTTGGTAATGCATTTGCATTTCTATTTTTGTCGAAAAGTATTTAATTTATTCATCGTTTTACATCAATTATAATGATATTAAAATAAAGCAGGAAGCTATAACTTAATCACTTTATTATGAATTAAAGGAGAGTCGTTGGAGGCGTCAGATTTATATTCACAAATAACAATACAACCTGCAAGCAGTGGCGGAAACATTGACTGTTCTCAGTTAGAAATAAGTAATACCGGGAAACGAAAACGCAAATGTACTGAAAACTCTAATGATAAGAATGAGACATCTAAAATACAGAAAGGTGTGATTTAAAATTAATTACTTAAAGGTGTCCATAAAATACGGAATCTAAAAGCACCTACTTTATTAATTGTCCAGATAAAACGAAATTAATAATACCTACTGTTAAAAATGCTATAATTTTTTGGTTTAAGGTAAAAGTAGTTCTCATAATCACCTGAATTCAAACTCTCCAGAAAAACGTACCAATGCCCAACCTTGTCAGAACGGTAGACGATCTCAACGATGCCGAAAGATTAATCTCAAGAGCTACACAGAAAGAAGTGACAGTGAATGGAGTTCTGAGGAAAGGGCGGACGGTTCAGAGAATGAACTGTCTTCTAGCAAAACTCTACCAAGTAATCCCATTATTAAATTGCTCTCTTTTCTTTATCAAAGGACAACAATACGATAACCTTAAGCATCTGTGCTTTACTTTATTTCTGTTTGTTGATTTTTAGAAATTGAAATCGATGATGAGTGCTACTCCTTAGGAGGAGGGAGTGAGGATAATTTTAAGGATTTGGGCGATTACGACCAACAAAACGAAACTGTAAATGAAATTAACAATGATAAGTCAAATATCTCCCACGACATAAAGGTGAGTAAATGACAGGTAGGTAATTATTGTTTGCTATTACAGCCTTTAATTCCCTAAAAATAAAATGATGATATAATTTGAATCTGTAGGACGCTAAATAATTGTTCTAATTACAATCTCTCCATTTTTCAGTACTTATAGTAAAGTAATGTTAAATTATTTAAAGTACCAAAGTATTCTATTTGAATACCTATACGAAAGTCAACTTACAAAGATTCTCTGATACTCTCATTTCCATTCTATTTAAAAGTTGGTTAATATTTTTATTTTCTAAACCAAAATTCAAAAAACTACAATAAAACAACAATTATTGTAATAGTTCTTGATGAACTTGTCCAATTTAATTTTAATATTGCATGAAGACCATCTATTATCCAATGGAGGTTACTAAGGTTATTTATGAACTTATATTGGATCTTAGACCGCTTCGTCAAATGACGGCCTGAAGCAATCTGCTGCAGATGTAAAGAAAGGTATGCACATTATTTCTCATTCTTTCGTAAACGAATGTCAAGCTTTACTTCCCTTGATCAATAATTTATTCCTATTGATTATTCTGATTTCAGAGAATTTAGGCAGGCCAAATAGGAAAAAGAAACAAGTCGATAAGAAATACAATGGTTTATTAAAATCGACGCCGGAAGATGAAGGTGAAACGGTACTATCCTATTCAGGACACGTTATGGGTTTTGAAAAAACTAACTTGATACTTTCTAGCTTTCAGAATGAATCTTCCACCGTACTTCAAAAAGTTTTTGCAAAGCTGTCAGTGGCACGACCTTTTCCCCAGCGATTCTAATTACGATCACTTAAAAACTGTTTTAAAATTGCAAAAGGGACAATCAATGGACGGTCTAGATGCAAATAAGAAGCTAAAAATACATGCCAGATTTGCTATTAAAGAAGTCAACGGAGAAGAAGTATTGATATCTCGAAAGTTTGGACGCCAAATCCTAAAGCAGACTCAATTTTTCGATGCAATGAAGTCCAGCCATGATGAACAAGGTTCTGATTTACTTTCTGTTGTGTAACCTAAAGTTAGGTATCTTAATTTTTATAATATTAAGTCCAATAGTATTTTCTACAGTTTTTTATTCAATTTTTTTACAAACAATATTGTAGGTCATCTAGGACGTGATGGTACCGTAAAAATAGTGAGAGGAACATATGCTTGCGTTCCAAATCAGCTTATATCAGCATATATAAAAAACTGTGACCATTGCAATAGCCGTCGTTCTACTAAAAAGCAGCAAGCAGAGACTTCTTTATCGACGTAGAATTTAATTTAAGATTTTGAGTAAACGGAAGCAGTAAAAATATACCTCATGTTTAAATAATTAAATAGTATGGAGTTGCAACTGAAAATATTTAATTTGTGGTACAGAATTTGTATAGCTCTTCAAATTATAAATAAATATATTTAAGTAATATATATTGGGATATACAGGAATGAATAATTCTGTATCTATATTTGACATGTTTGAAAGTGTAATGGTTACATGTATTTATTATATATTGGAATAAATGTATTCGTCTTATGTAAAAATTTAATGTGTGTATTACCTTGGATGTTTAGTAGTCTATATTATATAATAATAATACTTCTGAATTCTTCAAATTTTACACACAGCAACAAAAAGATTTCGAAACCTCGGAAGTTGTCTTTCTTAATAAAAAAATATGATTTATCTTCTGATGATTTATTGGTAGGTACCTATATATAGTTAATATATAAATCTTGGTCATTGCATGTTATTTGTAATTTTATTCAATCCCTTTGATTGAATGGCATAATCGTCAGAAAACTCGAGGGCATATACCTGTACCGACAGTGTTGTGTTCCTTCTGTAGCAGAAGGCATGTTTTTCTATGACTGATAACATAAATCGTTAACAGAAACTGATGATACAAACATGTGTTAATTCCTGCTCGCGACTATTTCCGTTCCTTAAAAAACTGCTCGAAAGAGAAAACAATGTAATATCCAGCAACGCCTAGATTACAAAAGTGGACCATGGTCATTTGTCATTCATGAATTCAAGAATAAAAAAGTAAGAGATTCATTGTTCTAAGTTATGTATAGGATACAAACATACAAATTATATAATATTATAATATAATCTTTATTCCATGGATACAGATACAACTGATCGTTTTTGTCCTATATTATTATGTCTGCGGTCGGTCCTAACCCAAAGTTCAGATGGTACTATGGTACATGTATCAAACATTTTTGGTTAAAACTTCATTGACTACAATGTAAGAAATCTCACTACCATAGAAAGAAATTATTATTGTAACATTTACAGATTATTGAATGCCTTGATTAAAACTCACAAAATTTCACTTTTTATATAGGTACATATATTTAGGTAGTAATAATAGTAATTAATGCTGATTTATTAATTGTCTTCACCAACTTGTAGATATACTTGTTTATTGTATCAATAAATTATTTTTGTCGCTGTTGTTCCACAAAAATTGGATAGGTAGGAAATGATTCCTACATATAAATACTTTCGAAAATTGGCAAATTGTGTAAACATATTTATCTTATTGTAATTTCAGTTGTTCAATAGTTCAATCCCATTATTCCCATTCCGAAATTTCGAATCAGGATTATTCTTTTTTGAAATTACTATATCGGAATAGCAACTAAATGCCTATATTCTGGTCGATGCTCACGTGGCGCCGTTTTCGAGTCTTTTTTGGTGAAAGTATCTTGCGTAAAATAATAATAGTAGAAAAACTCAGGAAAATTCTATAATGTACACTAACTAGGAAAACTGTGCATTGACAATAAATATTTAAAAAATGTCTATGGTTGTGGGAATGGAAACACGGCAACTGTTTTTGGAAAATGAAGTTGGAGTACTTAAAGACACAGTTTGGCGATTGACAGGTACGTAGTGTCTACTTGTCTACACACATCGTTCATCATTCATGTTCCCATCCCATAATATAATTGATAATTAGGCAAGTATGTTTTAAAACTTCATTTTTTATTTTGGCACGAACAACTATGAATCCCTGCCCTTTCTAGTACGGTTTAATTAATTGTTGTTAATTTCTAATGACAAACAGGGAGAATTTACGTTCTGGAAAGTTTCATAAAGAAGAAATTCGGTAACTTATTTTTGTTTATAATTTTTAAAATATTTAATTGTTCATCATTTTACATCAGTTAATAAATGTGAAAACAATTTACAGGATGTTATGACTTAATATAGCTTTTTATTTTGAAATAAAGGAGAAGCGTTGGAGCTGTCAGCTCTTTATTCACAAACCGCACAACAGGAAAACAGTACTGGAAACATTGGCAACTCTCAGTTAGAAATAAATAATAGTGGAAAACGAAAACACGCATTTCCCGAAAACTCTTATTATAGGAATGAAAGCTCTAAAATACAAAAAGGTGCAAAATAAAATTAATTATTATATAGGTAATGAAATGGTATCCATAAAATATGGAAACTAAAAGTAGCTACCTTATTAATTGTTCAAATATTTAATGCTAAATAATATCCAATATGTAATGTTAATAATACTAAATTTTACTTTTGTAGTTTCAGGTACAAGTGATTTTAGTAATCACCTGAATGCAAACACAAACTCTACAGAAAAATGTACAAATGCCCAGACTTTTCAGAACGGTAGACGATCTCAAAGAGGCCGAACGGTTAAACTCAGAAGCTACAGAGAAAGAAGTGACAGTGAATGGAGCTGTGAGGAAGGGGCTGATGACGCTGATGGTTCAGAGAATGAACTCTCAGGCAAAACTTTACCAAGTAGTCTCATTATTTGTTAATCTCTTTTTTGTATGAAAAAAACAACTAATAACATTAAGCATCTGTGCTTTATTTTCTTTCTGTTTGATGATTTTTAGAAATAGAAATTGATGACGAGTGCTACTCCATAGGAGGTGGTAGCGAGGACAATTTTAGGGATTTGGGTGATTACCACCAACAAAAGGAAACTGTAAATGAAATTGGCAATGATAAGTCAAATATCTCGCAGAACATAAAGGTGGGTAAATGACTTAATTACCGTTTGCTAGTATTACAGTGTTTAATTCATTAAAAATAAAGTGATGGTATCATTTGAAGCTGTAGTATGCTAAGAAATTTTTTAACTACAATCTCCCCAATCAATTCTTAGTACTTATAGTGGAGTAATGTTTAATTATTTAAAGTACCAAAGTATTATAATATTTGGATATACAAAAACTTGATCTATTTAATATTGCTTGATAACTATCAAATGAAGGTTGCTTACTAAATAAAATATATTCTTTTCATCGTAGACCCCTTCGTCAAGTGACAACCTGGCACAGTCTGCTACAGATGTAAGGAAAGGTATGGATGTTATATCTCACTACTCACTCTTTTGTAAACGAATGCCAAGCTTTTATTTCTATTGTTCAAAAATTAATTCCTATTGATTAATCTGACCTTAGAGCATTTAGGCATACCAAAAAGGAAAAAGGAGAAAGTCTATCAGAAATACAGTGGTTTAAAATCGACGCCAGAAGATGAAGGTGTAACAGTACCTTTCTATTGAGGACATTTTATGGATTCTGAAAAAACTAACTTGATAATTTTTAGCTTTCAGAATGACTCTTCCACCGTACTTCAAAAAGTTTTTGCAAAGCTTTCAGTGTCACGACCTTTTCCCCAGCAATGCGAATTACGAATACTTAAAAACTGTTTTAAAATTGCCAAAGGGGCAAGCAATGGAAGGTCTGGATTCGAGTAAGAAGCTAAGAATACATGCCAGATTTGAGATTAAAGAAATCAACGGAGAGGAAGTATTGATATCTCGGAAGTTTAGACGCCAAATCCTAAAGCAGACTCAATTTTTCGATGCAATGAAGTCCTGTCATGAAGAACAAGGTTCTGGTTTACTTTCTGTTGTGTAACCTAACGTTGTATCTTAATTTTTATAACATTAAGTGCAATAGTATTTTCTATGCAGTTTTTACTAGATGTTTTTAAAATATTGTAGGTCATCCAGGACGTGATGCTACCGTAAAAATAGTGAGAGGAACATATGCT
>JABASI010006998.1:0-10240 GCA_019776505.1 Tomocerus nigrus
TCAATTACTTTCCCCTTTTCTTTTCACTTTACCTGCAGATAAAAAGCAAAAAAGGAAAAAGGTAAAAAAGCATTGCTTTTTTAAAAAAGGTTGCTTTTTTGCTTTTTTCCGAAAAAGGCATGCCTTCGTTCCCTGATCAAAACTCTTTCATTTTGGAATTAATCATACTGTTACAGAAAAGGGATGATTTTTTCACTTGGTGACAACCAAATAAGTAATAGTGATTGCTATGCACTATTATATCGATACTGTGTACCAAGTTTAATATAACATAATGAAAAGCATGTAGCAATTACTAAAAATTAATTTATTTATAACAGCTTGGACCTCTCAGAAGTGGAATAACGGTGCTGGCTTTGGCCAAAATTCAGCAGGCGCCCTATTGGGATGAGGCACCCGGCGATTTTGAACATTCCGAATATCAATGAAGCGAATAAATTCAAAGATTCAAAGAACGTTTGACTTCTTTTGCTAAACTTGTGAAAAATGTACAGTTGACATTTAAATGAACCTATAATTAACTATATATGTTAACACTATATGTACTATAAATTAACAAACGTCCATGGTCTCCAAAAACATTTAGGCACTTTGGATAAGTTATCTCTTTAGAATGGTCAACCTTTTTATTTACCTATACCAAAATTTCAATCCCCTTTAATTAAATAATTTAGCTAACATTAATTTTAATTTAACTAAGTCGTGACACAGATAAACCCAAGTCCAGACATCTGGCACTTGCTACAGCAGCCAGTCACATCGATCAACGGGATACACGGCTTTATGGCTGGACCACACCTCATCTAAAATATATAATAATTTAGGATGAACTTTTAATATTCGATCCCTCTATTCCATCGATATTTCTGGTTAAATGAATAATCAACTTACTTCTTTGGTTTCAATTGATCCACGATCCTCAACTGAAATGCTTGCGGCGGATGTCCATGTACACAAGAAAATAAGGCCGATGGCCAAGAATAGGAATGTTTTGTGGAAGGAATTCATCTTGGATTATGATACGACAATAGATTGAATTCATTTACTTGTTTGTTTTTAATTTATATGCAAAGTTGAAGAGGTGGGAATGCGAAAGCAGATGGTAATTGTCAACGATAACAAAATATTGACATGTTCATCTAATCATAATAAATAAATTAAGTGATTCTTTGGGAAAACAAGAAATATGAATGAAACCTGTAACAGTTAATATCATGTTATTATTAATTAATTGAGTAATTAGATATTATCGGGATGTCCAATGAGCTTGAGTGGAAATTGTGATGAGATAAGGCTTTTCCATCAGTAATGTTATTAATTTTATTTAATGTGACACGCATAGCCAATCAATTTTTATTTGTACACATTGAATTAAAATCAAAATATATTGAAAGGTTATTCCTGCACGGCAACCATTTGATTTGACTTATCTATCCGTGTACCGGTGTACGATAAGACGCCACTTGAATGGTCCGTGCTTATATGGTACAGATTTTAAGCTACCCTATATATGAGCTTTAGTACCTGTATGTATTTATATGACCTTTGTATATGAGCTGCATATGAACTTTGGAATCAATAATTTATTGCGTTATAAAGAGAAAATACCGTCAACAGCCATGCCTGCTATATTTAGAGGTCTTGTTTATTCAGTTTTTGAGTATCGTTTGGTCATTTACTTTGGTGCAAGTGTTTGTAATTTAGAACGGATTCAAAATCTGTTGAATAAAGTCTTTGATATAAGTTACTTTTATGGAAAGAAAATAATGCGTACAATAAATGCAACGGACATCCCAATGCCAAACCTAAATATTTTGTAGGATAAACTTAAAATACTTTCTGTATTAGAACAGGTACATTACTCACTGTGTACTTTTGTATTTTCAATTAGAAAACGTACCGATTGTCATGCAATGTCCATCAGATGATAAATCATGGAACAACGTATTTGCCACATTTGTTATTGCGGGTTTCGAATAATTTCATGGAAGTGTTCACCATCAATGTCTTACTATATTCGTAGTCAAAGCTTTTATTTGGGTTTTGCATATCCCATCGATAGATCGTACCTACTTGAAAAAAACTTTTCGAAAATTATTTTGTACTCTTTAAAAAATCGGAATGCAATTAAAAATTCATCAACGCCGGTTCTCGAGTTATTAGAGTCTAGAGCCCGCCTTGCGCACACTCACATTAGCATATCAACATCGAGTATATGTCAAATAACACGGCTTCGTTATGGATGACTAAAGAATAATTATGTGAATGCAACGGGTGGAGAGATTCTGAAGAAATATATTAGATATTTATTAACGAAAGAGACGAGTCGTAGAGATCTCGTCGATGGCCCATAGGCCAGTACTAATGTATAAGCTATACATAGTAACGGATTAACTGGCTTACTACTGCAAGTGGCAAGTCAGTATATATACAAAAGGGGTACCTATTAAGGGTACCTAATATTAGAAAGGCATTACCTTATATAAAACAGAGAGTGAAGGTAAATAGAAGGGAATTCCTTACACAGACCCAAAGGAAGAATGGAAAAAACATTTTGAAATCTATTTCTCTCGATTTCTCTGTAATTGCATAATGTCTATATAGATATCAATGTACACCGATGTATTGGTGAGGATTGTAAGTAAGTAAAAATGAAATGTAGACTTAGCAGACCTAAATCATGGAAACAAAAATAATATAATATCCTTAATTCTTTTTAGTGAAAATCTAACAAAGTATAATTACCTTGTCTACCTGAGATGCAAAGTTTGATAGTTTTATATGTACGGCATGGTAAACAGTAAATGTAATTTTAAATCATTTATTCCGGAAGCGTTATTCCGATTTTTTCTCTTCCGCCCAATCATTTATTCTTCCTCTTAAAACAATATTTTCCCGGAAGGATAGAATATTCACCACTAAAAAACATTATTGCCACATTGTGTCCAGTAAGCCATCTCTTGATTTTTTCTATAAAAAGTTCAATATGCTGGCGTTAGAGTTTAAGCTTGCGCCTTCGTTTGATCAGTTAGAATTTGAGAAATTATTAATAAAATTGAGCACTTAAGGATACCGTAATTTTCGAACAAATAAAAAATAAATGTTTAAATAGGAAATCTGGAAATTTCCATTTCCAAATTCCTGGCTATAAAAATATAAAAGTTAATTTTACACTAACAGTTGACCTTTTAATGAAGATAGCCTTTGGAAAAATATAATTACCATAGCAGTGGCCAGCCACAATCGGGCCTTTTTCTATTAGGTACTATAAAGAATTGATGGTGACCTAATTCTATCTATGGCTAACGATGTGAATTACCAGAATGAAATAAATTCCTCAATCCCACTAAATATATTCTAATTGCGTTGCAGACGATTATTCCGTCAATTCATGACCTGTTAAAATCTCGGCTCATTGCTGATACCATAGGCATTTCCATTAACTAAACCACAACAACCACTACCACTCTATTGCCTCTAGAAATATAAAAAGGTAATGTGAATATTTATATGCACGTAGGTGAAACGTGTTTAAAATTTATACCGCATCTGTATCTGCTACCGGAACAACAAAATTCAATTCTGTAAAAACAGCAATATTGACACGCGATGATGTGAACGTGAAGCTTCCGAAGGTGACAATAAATGTCATAAATATGAAATGGACAAAATGTTTAGAAAAGCTATATATAGCAAAACAGTAAAATAAAGTTACAACGGTAATGTACCACATTATTGCATTTTATGAGTCAATGTATAATTATGAATTAGGGAAAGGTGAACGGTTTGAGGTAAGATGATAAATATTGTACGGCAATTACATTAAACTTTTCCCAATAGAATAGCATGATAATTTATTTTATGATATGACCTGAATGAGCGTTGCAGTTTCACACCGTGACGTATTCATGGAATTCAAATACAAAAGTTTCCTACATTTAACAGTTACAAAAAATTTCGAAAAAGGAATGGAATGCCCAACGGGATTAGGATTTTCACTTAATACATGTGATAAAAATTAGATTTTTAAATATTTGTATTTTATATTAATTAAATTAATTTATATTAATAAATATTTATATTTTATTATTTTTATCTATTTATATTTCTGTTAATAACCATATCCGAGCCAAATCATTTTAGTTCAGACTATGGATATTATCTTGACGTAGCTGGTATATTAATCTAAGTTACGATAGAGGACCTGCACGTGCTCTAATGTAACAGGTTGTACCGCAGAGCATATTATAATTATTTTAACCTAACCTAACTTAAAATAATGAGATGCTCTATTGTAACTAGTTACATTAGAGCACGTGCAGGGGCTTTATCATATCTCGGGTGGTATATTGTAACGGCAGTTGACAAAAAGAATAAATTAAGTAAAATAATGAACATGAGACTTGTTATTCTAGGAAAAGCTAAATAATATTATGTATTTGAGAAATGCTGTTAAAGCATAATTTGGATATTATTATGAACTTTTCAATGTAATATAGGTTAAATATTGGTAAATGTTGACATGACAAGAAAAAGGGTAATTAAAGTAATTATAGAGGAAATCGTTCCTGAGGAAGTGCTTATGATTTTGGGAGATCTCGCGGTCTCCGTATGCAGTATGCACTAGCAGTACGCAGTATTGGTAATAGGCAGTAACTTACAGTAATGCAGGGCTCGAGTTCTTTAGTAGGGATAAAGTACGAGCAACTAACAGAAAATACACCTGAAATTATAGATTGAATATTTGAACTTCTTATTTGTACACTGATTTGACACCACCCTAGACGTCAGCTTATCCACCAGCCGTCACAGTATTATTGTCCTATAATAATATCTTAAATGTTTGTGATAAATACACATATGTATGTTTGGTTTATGAGAATATTTCTGCAATATTTGAATATGATTTTCATTATTTCATCGTCTAAAATTAAAATTATATACTTTGTTTATGATAGATAGTGTAATAAGCATGAGCAAGATGGAAATTGGCAATACATAATATATCACATTACATTGCAGGTGAGTTTTTTATACCCCTAGATATGAATAGATGACATAATATTCATACATGGCATTAAAAACATTCCTCATGGCGATTCTCCACGAGAAATCAAAAACTGGTTATGTTAATGAGAATGAGAACAACGGGCCAGTGATGTCACCAGTATTTAGCTCCCAATATATGTAAACTTTAATTTTGAACAAGAACTTGCACAGTAGAATAATATGAATTAATGTGAAAGGATTTATTAAAGATATAACATCCTGTAAAGATAAATAATAGTCTGGCCTGGCCAGGGAAGAATCATCCAACTATTTTTAGTCTGCATGCGGCAGCTGAACTGAAAGCCAAGGCCAGATCGCCTCTCCAATTGCTTATAAGTGTACCAGTACTTTATAATATCATGTATATAATAATATACAGAAATTATATCCAAGACGATTTTGTTTAGTTCACATTTCGTCTAACTGCCTCACTCACACGGTGCTTGCTTTAAGATCACCAGATGAATAGGCCAACTCATCACCTATTTTCAGCAAAATTTAAGTAAGCCAACCTAATACTAGTTAGATTAAAGCGTTTTGAAAGTTTAATAATTTTAACTATTCAATGGAAGATTTTCTTGTAGAAATTAATCAAATCAATCATGTCAATTTTATGTATGTAGGTATGGGTAGTTAGTTGGTAAAATAAAATTTATTCCTAAATATTTTTATGCATTTTTTTATGTTGGATAAGGGAAGTAGGATAATATTGCGTGATACTATTAAATTGAGTGACCTTCGTTGTTATTAAAAATTCATTCATCAAATAAAGAACACGTGCGTATGGAAGGCAAGATGTCTATATTTCCCTTGGTGTAATAATTAAAAATATTAATCAACTATTAAAACTTCAATTGCTGCTCATTATTATTATTCTCAATATCGTTAGTGTTATCTCAGGCGTAAAGTTTCTGAAGCTGTGTGTGGAGGAAGGATACTTTTATATATTACCTTAAAAATTGTCCTATAACCAAGGATGAATGAAATTAAAATTTAAAATTGTTGCACTAATTTTCAAACACATTTATTGATTTCCATCACTACCATTGAAAAATCTCGCAAATATAATTGTAAATATTGTAATTGTAGTATTAATAGTATTTGTAGTTCTAGCCAATGCCACTGTAAATGTAATTCTTTCGGCTCATCGAAGACAGCAGAGAGCCGATGTCACTGCAGCTAATAGCCGCCAGCCGAATTGAGGATATACGACAGCTGATGGCCAATGCGAAGACAGCCGAGCCCATCCCAGCCGATGACCAATGCGGAGAGAGCCGATGCGAAGGCGACCAATAGCAGATAGGAAGGCAGCAGCCAATTCGAAAATAGTCAATAACAGAGCCAATTAGCTCACATCCGAAGATGTCACATCGTCTGACTATGGTATTGTGCTGATCAAAGAAATAAATGAGTTGGCAAAAATGACATTCAGTATATATGTTGCAGTCAGTTTGTACAGTCGGTAAGCATATAAACGTACTATATAGTAAGTTTGTAAAAACATTTTTTCGAAATTCCATAAAGAGTTTTTATGGTCATGTAAACATCTTTTCCGACAGATTTTGAGGTGTAGAAATTGATAAAATGAAAGAATGCCTTCAAAATTTTATTTCATTAATTGTTCTAAATTTTTGCGTTTAAAATCAAATTAGTAATTATCTTCCATCAGACTACATATTTAAGAATATTTTTGTCAAATTCTACACCTCAGAATCTGTCGAAGTGGTTTACATGTTATGGAGCCGTTATGGAATTTCGAAAAAATGTTTTTTACAAACTTACTAGTACGTTTATATGTTTACCGGCTGTACAAACTGACTGCAACATGTTTATATTTTAACGGTAGTTGACAAAAAGTATAAATTACGTAAAATAATGAACTGAGACTGGTTAATCAAGGGAAAGCTAAATAATATTATGTATTTGAGAAATGTTGTGTGAGGATAAATTGGATATTATTATGAACTTGACAATGTTTTTGTAGGATAAATATTGGTAAATGTTAACATTGTTATTTAAGGAAAAAGATAATTATAGAGGAAATTGTCCCTGAGAAGATGTTTATGATTTTGGGACATTTACTATAAATCAGAAGATATTTTTAGCATTTTATGTTAGCATACAGTAGGCATTAGTAATACTGACGAGAATGCCGAGTGACCGGCAGTAACATGCATCAATGCAGTGGCGAGTTAGTTAGTAGGGATTAACAAGATAGGAAGCAGCTTTCAAAGAACTAACAGAAAATAAACTAGAAATTATATATTGAGTATTTGTGCACTCATACACAATACATATGTGTACAGACCACAATTTCAATTAAAATAGTTGTTAATTGCTATCTGATAGGAGTAATCTGAAATGATTCCTAAAATCGTCGTTGCTTTGCTATTATTATATCATTTATCATTTCCTTCTTTGATTATTCGGAGACCGAATCAATACTAGTGAATTTCATTAAATGACTATGTATATGTATTATACTGAATTCCTAATTATCAAATGTTAGGTGGAGAAGAAAAACTAAGTTATGCAATAATTCTAATCGCCGCTGAGTCTTTTCATTGCTGAATCAGTTGGTCTTTATTATTGGTTGTACTACCTTTATAACGCTGGTCATGTTAAAGGGTTAACACATTTCTACCACGTCTTTTATTTCTTTGATTGCCACATGACCATTGTCGAACAACCTTTGTGACTACATATGGTGGTTGTCCTTAGGCTTGGGGTGGTCTTAGATATCGATATATTTGCATCGACTATCGGCCGCCTTCACGTCAGCTGACTTTGCATTGGCCAACGGTAAGGGTGACTTCGACAATCTTCTGTCTTTGCATTACCTTTCGGCTACCGTGACGTCGCCCACCGGCTGCCGTGTCGTCGGCTATTTCTTTGGTGAGCCAATTCCAATGCAACTATAATTGAAAATGTTTTATTATCTAGTAAAACAAGAGTATCGAGTGTACCGGTGTGGTGTAATCTATATACAAGGCCGTAGCCAGGAAATTCATTTGGAAGACGCTTGAGGGCCCCCAAGGATACACAATGGCAGTATAAAATATGCCACAATTGCTACATGTCGTTAAGGCCGTAAAGTAAATGTAAGTACCTGCATATTATCTATTTTATATTTTGGAGGCACAATATTTATCGGCATTTGAGGCACGCAACAGCAATAAATTGTCTCCCAAATATTATAAGCAATGTTTAAAAAATTATTGGCTAC
The DNA here is from genome assembly GCA_019776505.1 of Tomocerus nigrus. NCBI lineage: Eukaryota > Metazoa > Arthropoda > Collembola > Entomobryomorpha > Tomoceridae > Tomocerus > Tomocerus nigrus. Next base: position 8,276 of record JABASI010006998.1, read on the forward strand.
AAATTAAGTGAGATAACCGACTTTAGTTACCGTCTTTTGCGGAGTGTGAAATGCAATACAAAATATCTCTGGCTAGAGTTCAATTAACTATTTTGGGACATGAGCACTGTCCAGGGACGGTATTCAATTAGACCTTTGCTCAGCAAATCGTAAGTTAGGATTTGCTCAGCAACCGACTTGCTTAGCAAGATTTCGTATTCAATTAACTTTTTTGCGTAATTCGCTAGGCAACTGAATTTTGCTTAGCATTTCATAACTTTGCCGAAACCAAAATGATATTTTCACACTAAAAACTCCCTTAGCTGTCCCATATATTGGCCAATATCGGTAATCGGTAGGGACAACTTTTGCCAACGCCTCATAGCCACGGCACGTATGTCAAATGATTCATTCAAAAAATCACTAAAGATGGAATATCTGGAAAACAAAACAGACACTTCCCATCGGTGCAGAAATTTTTTGCTGTAGCGCTGTATGAACAACGCTTTTTCAATTGACTAAAGAAAACAAATTCGCAACACCTTCAAAATTCAACTGGGTTACCTTAGAGGATCAGTTTCCTTGCGTTAATACTCTTTACAAGGCGTTCTTTCAAAAGACAACATTTTTGAATATTATTACCTCGGGCGGCGGAAATCGTACTCCCTGGGGCGGGCATCATCTGTTAAGTTAATAATTGTTGTTTTTTTTATCGCACTGGGATAACTTTTTAAAGTCGTATGCACATATTTTTGTATACAAAACGCGGTATACAAAATTTTGTATAATATATAATATATTTATTTATTTATTTATATAATATATTTTTTATTTTTGTATCACTTACGTATATATCACTTACGTACACTATATCACATACGTTTTACTGAGATTTTTTCGCATTTAACTATTTTACAGTTGCTGGTTCCCGTTGTCGAAATTTACTTAAGCTTAGAAAATATATAAAGACTAAAAGAAGAGATTTCAGCTTTGGAAGACAAACTCGACGAAGCTTGGAAAACGACAACTGAACGAAATTAGTATACATTTTTTTCTGGAAGGTTATATAAAAACAGTATTTAAAACAGGTATTTTAGAAATGCTATTTAGAAATGCATACATAAGTAAATTACTAAACCTACCTAAATACTTAAATAGAAATATGTAAAGCAAATGCGATAATAATCTGCTATGCTATAATTATGAAATCCTAACGTTATCGACGGTTGGTGATTTAGATTTCCCTAAATTATCAATAATGCTCCTCTACTAATTTAGTTATTGAATTACAGGTTAGTACATAGTAATAGAATGCTATAGATCTACGTCTATTGTACATATTTCAATATTTAGATACTATTTCAGGCGATATATCAATGAAATTAATTTTTAGTATCCAGCAGCATAGCAGCTGAGCGGAAACTTTGGCGTAAGTTTTAGTTTTACATAGTAATAAATAAATGGGGGATATAAGTGAGTACACTGAAGACGCTATTTATGACAGATTACCTGCCTTGCGCCATGTGTCAAGGTACCAGCGAACAAATTACGCAGGCATTACTGAAATACGGTATGAAGTTAAAGTTAATCCCAAACATTACGGGTGGCTTTGGTTGTTTCCTCATGCTGCTATAACTCTTGCAATCGTTGACGCTGTAAAAGACGGTTGGAATACACATTATTTTGACACCTCTAATGGCAATCATCTGAGCAATGACAGACAGGAGGCAGAAGCAATAGTCGAACAGCGAATTGCGAAAAAAGAAGCTGAGCGCCAGCGAATTGCGAAAGAAGAAGCTGATCGCCAGCGAATTGCGAAAGAAGACGCTGAGCGCCAGCGAATTGCGAAAGAAGAAGCTGAACGCCAGCAAATTGCGAAAGAAGAAGCTGAGCGCCAGCGAATTGCGAAAGAAGAAGCTGAACGCCAGCGAATTGCAAAAGAAGAAGCTGAACGTCAGCAAATTGTCAGAGAGGACGCTGCACGTA
>JABASI010006999.1:0-10240 GCA_019776505.1 Tomocerus nigrus
AAGATCTGTCCGCCATGACAGTAGCCTAATTTCCCGAGACAAATTCTGTATAGTAGCAATACTACCCCCTCCCCTTACTACTCACATTACAGAGAAATATGAATTTTAAATTGTTTAGGAAAATAGTTGTTCTGCCTTTACATTCCGTACTTAATAATATACTTATGCTTAAGCATGAATAACAAATTCAGAACTTTACATCAACATCACAACATCGTATCACACATTTTTCGTTTACAGATAGGTCTTATTTCGATTCGATGTCTTGCGTAGGAATGACTACTACATGGGGTTAAGGATAGGAGAGGATAGTAGAGATAAAAGAGAGGCATGCGTTTGTGTAGCGCAGCGGTAGGGTATGCTGTGTGGAGTGGCAAACATTTGGAAGCAGAGACCAACTTCCAAGTTGACACCATATAAACAAACCATAAATCTAGCATTAAAAAGGCTGTAGCCGTCAGTGTGGGAACTCAATTACGCCGCTTTAACCTTGATTTACGATACCCTGGATGTCTTGCGGACAAAAACGTGATGATGGTACAAGTGTTCTTCAAACACTTCTTACTTAACATCCACTATTCCCTAATTCCCAGCTTTATTTTCCTTAATTTAATTTAATGCTGCGGAAATTTTGATTTCATAGATATCCTGCTATTTTTCACCACTATCTGTAATCTGTATGCAATCTTCCACGGCATTACTGTACTTAGCGCACTACTTAAATACAACGTTAAAACAATTGCTCACTAATTCCAATATACCTGTGCGTGTGTAGTTTTAAAAGGCCATCCATCATCAACATTTACATAACTGACGACGGTCAGCAATGAACAGCAATGAAAGACCGCTGGAATAATCTTAAACTCTAATTTACACTGATTCTTGTTCAATTTTCTTACAGATATTCACCCTGAATTCCACCCCAGCCTTAATACCACCCGAGTCTTAATTCCAAATGAACAGCAATGAATGACCGCTGGAATAATCTTAAACTCTAATTTACACTGATTCTTGTTCAATTTTCTTACAGATATTCACCCTGAATTCCACCCCAGCCTTAATACCACCCGAGTCTTAATTCCACCCGTCCTAATTCCTCTCAACCCCAATTCCACTCGCCTTTCTTAGACTATCGAGAATTGTTTTGTGTGACTAGGATTAGGAAAAATGACGAAATTGATCACTACTGTTAACCACAATCCCATCAAAGTAATTGTGTCTAGGGAATTAAATACCTAATAGTAATCTGCAGAGTAGCCTTCGTTTAACAAAAGTACAAGCTTGTCAGTTTGCATGAAACTACTGAAGTGACTGTAATAAATATTAATAATTATAAGTAATAAAAATCTGTTCTTTTGTGCACTCCAGAGAGTATAGGAGTAATGTAGAAGTTCGAAAGGAAAATTAATATAAATAGAAACAAGACGGGTGGAATTAGGGCTGGGTGAAATTAGGACTCGGGTGGAATCAAGGTTCGGGTGTAATTTGGGTTTTACCAATTTTCTCAATTTCTCCCTTTAGATTATCTAAAGAAGACTATGATAGTAGTCTCGTGATTTGAAGTCAAAGGGCGAGTATTGCACTGCGAGAGAGTGTCATGCATATATGCATATAAATCGTATTGGCAGCTGGATCTGAGGATGATATATGGCTGCTCCAAATTTTGCTACGGATGCTTCGTTCTTTTAGTCAAGCAAAGCAACTGAAGTCGGTTGTCGGTTCTTTCCCCGGGATTGGATGTTCAGCATTGCATTGCCGTCTTTTGTTATCTCGCGTCCTCCTTACTTTGGCTTAGCATCACTCTGATCGGACTGTTTCATTCCAGGCAGCCGACGCAAAAGAAAATAATGCAATGGGATGTTAAGTAAAGTTAACTATAATAGCCTGTCGTTCGAATGTTCGTAGAATGAGGATTTCCCGATATCTCCTGACGAGATTGGCATTGCACTAGCTGCACACAGGCACCTAGCCATATGTAATACCTATTCTGCTTTCCACCAAAATCATCCTCAAGCAATATGAGATCAACTTAAGAAGTCCTGAGCTATGTAACAGTGATAAGAATATTTTGTACAATAGACAGATTATTGTATAAGGATATGATATGTCCGTCCACCAATATCAGTAGCATATCCATTTATATTAAAATAGCAGATATAAATGTTGTATCTACCTTTTGTCATGAAATTGCAAGTCATCCTCTAGCTTAAGTTAAACGAGGAGAGGAAACCCAGCGGATGCAAGTGGAGTGGGGAAACAAAATAATACTATGCACCCCTGTGACAAAATTCTATGCAAATTCCAATGAAAAACTAAATGTATTTTTATACCCATCTCGGCACTTCGTTTCGATAAAACTCCGTAATAGTGGCTGCCAATATAAAAATATATTCAAATATATCCTTGAGGCACTGCTATGTCATTGCAGCGTTTACACTTTACATGTTAGATATGTATCATGCAATACCAAAAACCACTGCCACATTTTTAAGTGACAGAATTGCAGATAAGGCAACAAATACTTGCTTCTACCAACTTATTACTATTGCATTACAGGTAACACGACGCAGGTAAATAACCGACTTGCAGACAGGTGCAGATTATTTGTCAAACTTTCTTCTCAATTGTAGTGGCAATTTGGCACTATGGCTTACTTAACGGGCAATTTTTTTAAACATACCTAGCTGCATTATAGACGTTTCCAACTGTTAAAATGTTCCATATTATTGCTCGCCATCTCCGACAAAATCTTCTAAAGGCATTTCTTCGTATTTTCACTGGGAAACTCAATACATATATCTCTATAAAAACTGGGATAATGCCCAGGCGGTGGAAAAAAAATTTGGTTGAATCACGGTATGGAAAACAAAGTAATATGGCATGTAGGATAAAGTTTGATAAAATTATTTATATAATTACTAATTCCAGCTAGATGTGAAAATCCAGGAATATTTTTGACCGTAGACCATATCATATTATTAAACGAAAACTTAACTGAATCATTATTGATAGTAAGTGCTTTATTAGAAGTTAAAGTCATAATGTGAACAGGTAGCTCCAGTGGAGGTAATTCACAGGTTGTTACATTTATGTACGTAATATTTATATAGCGCTTATCTTGAGTTATTTCATATTATTTTCTATTAATTTGAATTTCAAGCGATAGTGTACAAGTGTAGGAAGTAGGTACTCGGGGTAGGTACTCCTGTCGTTGTGTTGTCCTCACGGCATAGTAAGGAAGAGAAGCTGAAACTGGTGAAAAGGAAATACACTGAGATAAAACTTATCTGCCAGTCCAGGAGATCGAGATCATGGGCATATAAGATGTGAATTTAAAGGCTGTGTGTTTTGAATGTGTGGATGGATGCAATAGATGATTCCCCCAGTTTTAGTTTGAACTATTAGACTGACTTGTTCAAAGTAAGAGCACGTACAGCAAATGCATGTACTCAAACTAGAAACGGAAGAACCCGATAGTGTAACTCCTTGTATGTATTTGCAATAGATGCAGATAAAGAGATATATATTTTGTAGCGAAGAACATAGTGGAGTGGTTGTGGTTTTAAGTTTTAAGTTTAAGCTCAAAGCAGAGGAGAGTGGATAGGATCGAAGAAATACGATTAGATGGAGGAGTAGAGACTGCTGAGACAAGTATTATTAACTAATATCTATTGGGGAATAGGAAAATAGGGCGATATAGATATAATATGATTAAAGTAGTGTATAGGGTGATATGGTAGTAGTGAGCTATTTGGTAGGTGCGTTGGTTTTCCAGTTTTATCATTGATGTATGAGGATGTATAAGGATATTAGCCGGGAGTTGGTCTAAGGGAGTGTGCAAATAGATAGATGTTTTATTTGTAATGTTATGATATATATGTATCTTTAGTCTGTCTCATTCTCGTTCGTCGTCCTCTCCCTTTTTGGTTTTCTCTCTTCAGTTTAGTTCAGACAGTTGAGTTGAGTTGTGTATTCTGTAGCTATTATACAGAAAGCTAACGAAACTCGTCTAGTCACTACACAGTTCGGCTCTCTCTCTCTCTAGGCTTTCTCTCTCTCTCTCTCTCTTTAATCTCTGTAGGCTCTCATTGTCAGATCGATATTGGGCTTGCGAAGCCATTATGTAAATGATTGCAATGGGGAAATGCGGCTTGCTATACTTTGCTTTTCCTTTGCCTACTCTCTCTCTCTCTCTCTCTCTCTCTCTTTAGATTCTTCCAATCTTCTTCGTCTTGAAGTACTCCGACACTTCGTTCCGTCCTCGCATACACAAGCATAGCACATTGCATGCCCATTAGACATATATTGCGAGAAAGAAAAGCTAAGCAAACAACCAACACTAAGTAAGTCAAGTGGGAAGATGAGCAGGAGCGGCACACGAAGAAGGGAAGTCAAGACACACTTTTCTTTCGTCTCTCTTTTTCCATTGTGATGTGATGCTGAAGAATATAGCAATAAGCTGATGTGATGTAATATAACTTCAGTCTCACTCCACTTTTAACTCCTTCCGTTCACACTAGATAATTTTTCTAAGCCACGCCAAATGCAAATCCTTCGTCTCACAAATACGCCACACTCTATAGCTACTATCCCCAATTTTCTTTCCTTATGTTCTCTGTAAAATTGTCTATAAACTTTGCATTTTCAAATATTATACACTTGTAATAATATCATAGTGCACCTATTTCTTTATAACACAAGCAAGGAGCCAACGAAAAAGCCATAGTGTAAAGTAAACCATTGGTCGGTTGTTCAAGCAGTAAGTAACAGTAGTGAGTTACGTAAGTACATAGACATAATGCACAGTAGTTCTACTTGTGCATAATGGGGATGCCAAGGCACGGATAACAGTTTTAGTTGCAAACATCCTCTGTTAAAATAGAATCTGTGTACCTAATAGAGAAAATATAGGATTTTAGATTATGTTTTCGCAGGGCATGACATTTTCAAAGACTACACTGCACAAGAAGAAGGTAGCTAGCTGCGACTTATGCTATTACTACATGGTGGTTGACTATGGGAATGTATAGTTGGAGTTGCACCATCTGATCTGATGAAATCAAATGATGTTGTTTAGTTTAGTCTCAGAGCGTTTAAGTGACTGTTACGTAACGTCATAACATTACGTAACATTGTGAGACGATATGAAAGATTGTTTTCCAAGGCTTGAATGTATGCACCCTGTTTTGACATCGTCTGAGGTGGCTATAGTGCTATTGCTAAGGAATGAAAAGAACTATCGTTATGTGCTTAGATAGCCCATCTCTGCAATCTGTCCTTCAGTTCTACAGCATCAGTAGTAGCATCATAGTAAGTGTGTATTTGTATTGAAGTAGCAATATTATGTAGGTACCTAGCAAAAGTCTAAGTAGATGCATACGTAAATGCAGTGTAACTTGTCCTGGGTGTAATGTAGTACAAATAGCAGGAGTACAAAGATGTTTTCCATAGTCTCCACTTTTAGAATGTAGGATATTGCAGAGTGAGGAATGTTGTTTTCTTGGCTATACGAGTGGAGTGAGTGGAGGAGAGATTTTCTATTGGAATCATAATACAGATTGTTTTCTATTTTGCATAGTGTGTGCCTTTGCTCCGCTGTTGTCATAATATATTACTCTTTTCTTCTCGTCTACTCTGGCTCCTCCGGTGATTTTCCATAGTAAAATACTCTGTCAATATTCAGGGAAATACAATGACATAATATAATGTGAGATAACATAAGGTTATTTTGTTTTACATTATGTTCGGATAGCTCGGAATTACATTTCTTTACATACATTATAGTTTATAGGATGCTGGGAGTCAGCTAAAACGCTTTCCGTCCTTCCCAACTTGTTTTTCGTCTTGTTCTGTTATTTATGCGGGGAAATATTTCATAGCATTTCATATGCATGCAGATTTCGGAGTCACTTCCAGATGGTTCCGTCCTTCCTAAAGAAATGAGAAAAATGTCTTTGTGCTTTTTGATTTTGGTTTCGTGTGAGGGGATTCCTCTCTCCTATTTACCTACCTACATTCATTTAATATGAACACAGCTTCTCCCATTCTCCTCCCTGGATTAGCACATCTCCTTTAAACTTCAATTTCAAGGAACGCAGAGCCCTTATTACTTATTCTTAAATCTTTGCTCATGACATCAACTTTTTGTTGTGCATTTCCTCTTCATTTACTCAGTTCACATGCATTAATGGTGACTTGATCTGCAAAATCCATTTTAAAAGCAGTTTTTTTGAACTAATGTTTTGGTTCAGTAAATTGTACTGTAAACTACTCCAACGTTGTTGGCCTGCAATCATTAGCATTAATTTCTACAGCAGAATCTGTATATTCAAGTGTTACATTAAATATTTATTGATGATTAAATATCAAGTAGTTCACCGTTATGTCATAGTTGGTTTGGTTGTAATACATTGCGTTGTAGTTGTAGCGTGTAAGTGTATTTTACATAGTTTAATGTGTTGTGAACATACCTAATTAACTGGGAAACTATCTATCTACGAGTAAATTGCACATTGTGAATTTCCATTGCTGCTCACATCTAACAATGCAGCTTCTCTAAATAGGTACTTAATATAATTTATAATAACATTGTACATGTTAAAAGAGTATACAGATAAAACCATTTCTTACTCTTACATTTAGTTAGCATTACTTATGGTGTAAGTAAGCTTAATTCTATTTACGTATAGTTAGTGTACATGGATATAAATATTGCAATTTTCACAAGGATTGTTTTGATTGATTTTGTCATACTTATGCGTATGTACTTTACTTAAACATTATGAGTACCTATGAGTCATTTATTGCGTGCGTTATGTGGTAGAATGCCTTATGTTGTGTAGTGTGTACCTTATTTTAGGTTAGTTCTTAACTTAGGGCTCTTAGTGATTAAAGTAAATGATTTGGTTTGGTAGTTCTTAGGTTATTCTATATATCAAATGTCAACTATTTACACATGCTTACATATAGATTTTTATATATTATTTACTTACTTATAGATACCCTAATCACAAGATTCACAAGCATTCTACACAACATTATGTGCCAGCAAGCACTAATTCGATCCTTTAACTTAATCTGCAATACGTACACATGGACATGATTTACATAACTGTCTTTTGTAACTTCAACCTAGAATCTAAGTACAACCTAGCTATATACACTAAGCGTATTTGTAGTTTTAACAAAAAATTAATTACTTCGTTATACTTACTTATTGCATTTACCATAGTACATCAAATACATATACTTAATTAGCCATAAATACACATATGCTATTTTAAATACAATAATTATTTAGTTTTAAATACAGTTATACAACTGTTAATTACCTAACACGTGTTAACGTATCAATATTTGGGTATGGGTATTATAGTCGGATACATGTGTCTTTATTTCGATCATTTATTACTTGTATGCGTACATTCTTCATTCTGCACATAAGACCATTGCCAACGATTACCAATATATTCAACTGTAAAGGTATGGAATATTGCACAATCTCTAGCCACTATGATTTTGTCTACTGCAATTGAAGAAAGCAACTAAATAATAGGTTTTGAAGGAATTGACAGTTGATTTAATAATCTTGATAATAATAATCATTTTCCGAAATTATACTTATTTTGAAGGTATCTTCACTATACAGTTAATTGTAATACTATAGAAATATTTTCATAGGTTACATTATCAGGTTTTTATGATCCATTACAGTGAATGTGAGTGAAAATATTTCAAATTAAGTACTTACTAGGCAGGGGTTGATGCATCCCAAAATAAAGTTAATTTTCAGTAAAATAATCAAGTAATTTAGATTGTGATATTACCTACCAACAAGTAAACACTAGGTGATAATATAATTTAATGCTTAGGAGCGCATAAGAAATGTGTTAACTGTACCTAAGAATATTATTACACACTTAAAGTGACAACTATTTTATGAGTAAAACTGTAGCTCAGGAGGCATAAATTCTCAACTTAATTGATAGTACTCTGGAGCGTAATCGTTAGCAATGTTGGTCAAGAAATTAAAATCGGAAGAAGAGGAGTTTTCCGAATGATCAACTCGGCTAGGGTCAAAGTATGCGCCGTAGTTTTGATGGTAGGAGCCCTCTACAGAGGCATCGTGTCCGTGATTGCTGGCATAGGTAGACGTGTTAGCCGAATGACTTTGATGATGAGAGTGCGGGTGATGTCCATGCACATACATAGCAGCAGCAGCAGTGGAAGAGTCGTCGTAGTAGCCGGAAGCATCCGTATTGCCCCCACTGCCAGCGTTATGATGAGTGAAAAATGCTTCCGCTGAAGAATCTGCTGAAGAATAATCATTGTTGTTGCTATTATTAGCTAATGGTACTACAGAAGAGGAATAAGGCGAATTATTAGCAGCACTACCACCAGATGCAGAATTAGAATAGTTTATAGTATTAGCGTTTGTGTTAGAATTACCCGGGTAATTCGGCGCACTAGTGTTGGCAGCGTAATAAGGAGAAACGCTACCACTGACAGTGTTTTGACTGGGATAACCGGAGGAAGTGCCGTAAGAAGCATAGTGAGAATATCCTCCGGTGGGAGTTGGCCCGTTTGCATTGTTGCTAGCCATTATTGCACTGTAATTGGAAGGAACTGAAGCGTCTGTCTGGTGATAGCCGGAAGTGGAGTAGTGGTAATTTTCTTGGGAAGAGTACTGGGCTTGACCAGTGCTGTTGTAATTGCAGTATGTCGCAGTTGAGGGAGATGCATTAGCGTAGGAGGGGTATCGCGAGGAATTTAAAACTCCGTCGTTAACTATTCCATTTTTCATTGATGGGGAATTTACAATATTCTGACCTTGAGTCATTCTGGAGGTCATTTGGGGAGGAAGGGGTGGATTACCATTCCCACCACTATTAATACTGCTAGCTTGAAATCTTGATGACATAGCAGATATTCCGTTAGTATATCCATCGTACTTGCTGCCTCCACTCTGATACCTATTGTAATCATACGGACTGGCGGAATTCAAATGGCTATTGCTATTATTACTGCTACTGCCCTTGCTGGATTTTTTATTTGATGAAATATTACAAGAATTTTGTATTTTAGAAATGGATGAGGCGATTCCAGAAAGACTTGATTGTTGTTGGTGTTTCATTTTGGTATTACTGATCGGGGATATTGAATCTAATCGAGAGTTGGAGATTTTCTCTATCAGTGGACTTTTGTGGTCCAATTGGTGATGCAGAAGGCTGGAATTATTGTTATTATTGCTATGCCCTAAACTACTAACGTTGACACTGACACTTTCAAGAATATCGAGATGGTGTAGTTTCATGTCGTGGCTGCTGTTGACAGATTTGTTTTTTATGTTCCCAGGATGGTCATTGCCAGCACAAGGTTCCGTTTTGTTGACACCAGATGATGGCGGCAGAGAAGTCGTTAACCCAACACTTCCTGTTTCGACAACACCTAAGGCCATTGAATGAGAGCCATTGTTGTTATCTTTGAAAAAAGAAGAGTTATTGTTATCGGGAGGATTAGGAATTGATGCACCGTTTAAGCCTAAGAGATTGTTATTGTTATTGGATGTGGGAGTTGTGGCAGAGCCAGAATTCTTATTGTTACTCTTCGACGAGGGGGTTGAAGATCCTGAAGAATTGTTCGTTGTCGTAGTCGTTGGAGTAGACGAAGAAGATGACGATGGAGTATTCGCGCTGGCATTAGGCAGCTTCTCGCCCGAATTCAGGGATGGCGGAGAGGGTGTCATGAGATCACAACTTTGGCAGCTTTTCTTATCGTCTGGAGAGCCGAGGGCAGCTTTCGTCAAATCTCCCTTTGAGGATTTGCCTTCCGAACCGCTCCCTTTCTCGCCGCCATCGTCCCCTGTTTTCGTTATCGTTTGACGCTTATGCTTCATTCGGCGGTTTTGAAACCATACTTTCACCTACAAAAACATTTCCAAATTATATTAAATGTATAATATCATCGAATTGCTTAGATATCAATCGTTATGAAATTACTTGGCTAAACATTTAGTAATCACATTCATACTCATCAATGCCATTTAGCATTAACTGGTAAAATACTAAAATGCTTCCCCATGAAATATTTCAGGTTAAATAAGGATCTCATTCGAAAACTATAATTGTTCATTGTTTTATGATTGAGAAGTGGAAACTTTGAAAAGTATTTATATAGGAAGTCATTAATTTCAGTAGGATAGGAGGTAGGCACCCTTTTGTAAACTTGACGATTGAAATAA
>JABASI010007000.1:0-10237 GCA_019776505.1 Tomocerus nigrus
CTTTTACAGGGCAATCTCAGAGCGGGAAAGCCAAGGTTCGAAAAGTGTGTGTTTACAACCCACACGGCCGAGGATTATTTCCGAAAATCTCATTCCAGACAGGCTAGCCAGCCTTAAAAGACGTACTTCGATCCCTGCAAATGTTGGATTGTTATAGTGTTAAGAGAAATCTATTATAAGTAGAATCCGCAGTTAAACAAAGGATAGTGATTGATATTGATTACCAATCATGCATGTGATAATATTCGCCAGCTACTATATGATAAGAATTTTCTTTATTAATTTCAATTTTTATGACGCATATATAAGACAAAAAATAGTGGATGTTTTGGCTTATTGGAACGAATAATGAGCCTTAGCCCCAATGTGGGTGATATAAGCTATGGTAGCTAATGCTCAGTTCATTTCCATTCATTTCTGCAGCTTTTTGTATCGTAAAATCGTAATGTAAATGTACCTATGTATGTAATCGGTGTAGTCGGTCGGTGCATACCTATAGGAGGAGTTGCAGCTATGTAGGAATGAGATGTATAAGAAATATAAATGAAGTGTAAATAGCATTGAATTGATTCGCTTAATATTTGCAAACTAACAGCAGCATATTATTATGTTAAGAATGGTATGATAATTGAGGTTGACTAGTTTCTTCATTCTTCTGTATTTCTTAATTCTCTCATGATTTTTTGTCTGCCATAACAATCAAGAGGCAATATGCTCAGTGATTATTCAAAAATTGGTAAAGATATATACTTTTTTGTAAGATCAAGAGTAATTAATTAAGCATTCTTACTCGAGAAACAAATTCAAGCTCAAGATTTCTCACTGCTCAGATAATTGCTTAAAATCCATGTGCTTCTGATTAAGATTCCATTTCTATAGTTCTGCCTTCAAGACTGCAGCATGTTTATTAGAAATAGTCCAATAGGGAAATTAATATATGCAAAAATCAAGACATGCAGAAATCATTCGGAGATGATCTTTTAGTGCTGCACCTATGTTGTCTGTTTATAAATCTATTTAAGACTTAAAAATGATTCTCAAATTAAATTCTTAAGATTATGTTAATTATGCCATGCCATAATGCACCATTTTGTTGCGTATCAATAAGTACTGCAGGGTGTTATCGATTCTTCCTTCTTTACCGTATATGAAAGGGATCTACGATCTACCTCTAAACGATAAAACTACTTGTTACCTTAATGAAACCATATTCGACCACAACTGAGCAGAAAAAGGACTGAGCAATTACCTATCATATTTATTTAGAAAAATAGACCAAGAAACTTGAATTCTCCAATCTATGGACTGTCTGCTTCCTATTACCTAATCAATTATCTTATCTGCCTAAATAATTAATTAAAGTACCTAAATACGAGTCAATTAAGTTCAACAACCTAAATGAAAACTGGACAATCATCAATCATTCACTATACGCAATAACCTGGAACTTCGGGTCCCCGGATTTAGATTAGATATATCGTGTCATGCTCCACAGTTTTTTGTTTCCTTTCAGGGCAGGGTTTCGGGGTTGGAAGAAATAGAGTTGTTGGATAAAAAAGGACGAAAATGGTTTTAACTACCTGAATTTTATCCAGGTGGATAGTGGATGGATGGATAAAGATAAAATACATATAAGTAACATGAAATTGGTAACACATTTAGTAGATTATTATAAATTGGAATAAAAATAAATAAATATAAATCTTAATTTTATCCGGTTTTATCCATGTGGATGGATGAAATTAAAAATACTAATTCATCCGGACAATATACAACAGTCTCCTTTACTTTTTAAGTCAAGATGTATTACAATACAAAGGTGTCCGACCCCGACCTACCAAATAATTGTAAAATGAAAAAGCAAAGAACTATCCATAGTTTCAGAGAAAGAAAAAATTAAATACGAATCGTACATGGTATGGTATATGAGTGTATGGTTGATGGTATGCAGACATACACTGAGCTTAATAAGTTTTAATCTGCATCAAAACAAATTGATGATCGCAATTATACAATACAAGTATAAAAACACATTTCCTGTTAAGGCTCACTAAATTAACATTACATAGGAGTCCATTATTGTAGTGATGGAATAATTAACTCAATAATGCAAATAATACGATCAACATTTTAGACTCCATGGGGTGCTGTGCATTTAAATTGACATACAAGATGTACATGCATTTTGGTTGACTCTTGACTGAGATCAGGTAGTGACATTGACACAATAGTTCAATACCACTTTGCATTGTTGAGCAATTACAAGTTTACATTGATTCTACCATAATATTCATAAATAAAGGTGAAATGCATTCCGACACATTGATTTAGGTATCCCTTATATCATCGTGGATATTTGTAATTTGTATGGAGCTCACGCATATAAATATGATACGACTATTCTTGGCGAGCTATCTACTAACTACTAGAGCTACTTATTTATGGCTGAACAACTTGTAAGCAGTGATTACAAGAAAAAATGAACCAGTTGTGTCTACCTGTCATATTTAATGCATTCAGGCTGCCGGTCAAGTGTGAACACATCCACATCTCATGTCTCATGAAGCGATGACCATCTTACAATGCGATGACAGATTGAAGACGTCTCTCTGCAAATATCAACTAATAAAGGTGTGGTTCTTCCAGCATGATCTTTAAAAATGTTTTAACACTTTTAATTGAGGGCTAAATGGGACAAGTTTGCCAGGGAAGCCAGGGAGTGCCCACGTGCAGCCAATTGTTAATTGTTTTGTAATTGTCAACTGCATCTCCCCACTGCTGGAACTTGACACTAATAAATCGTATAAATAGCAAGGAAGGCCTCCCCGAAATCATCGCATTCTCTTCCAGCAATTCCAACAGCTAACTCCACAGCTCCACAAACAAAACTTCATCATGTTCAAGGTTCATTTCAAAATTTCAACAATAATTTCTCAATTTCATTTTCTTTAAGCAATTCCCGCCAAAAATTGACACCTTTTTGTGACTTCCAACAGGCGCAATTTTCAATTGCTAACTATTTGCGGAAACTTGCAATTTTTTAATAAAACACTTAAATGAACCTGTAAAAATAAATGTTTACATTTTGCTTGCAGGTTGTCGCTCTTCTCGCCGTTGTCGGCCTCGCTTCCGCCGGAGTTTCCGTCCGTGACGCTGTTGCCCTCAACAACCAAATTGCCACCCAAAATGCCATCAACTTTAATGGAGCTCTCCGTAACGGACTCTTAGCCGGACAGGTCGCTGGTCTTCCATTGACTTACTCTGCTGCTGGAGTCCCACTGGCCTATTCTTCTGTTGCTGGACTTCCCGCCGCCGTCGGTTATGCCGGAGTTCCCGCCATCGGTTATGCTGGAATCCCAACTCTTGGATACAGCTCCATTGTCGGAGTTCCAGCCGCCGCTTCTCTCCGTGACGCCGTCGCCCTCCAAAACCAAATCAACACCCAAAACGCCATCAACGCCCAAGGAGCCGTCAACAGCGCCGTTGCCCGCAGCAGCCAAATCGCTACCCAAAACTTGATCAACTCTCAAGTCCCAGTTTCCGCCGCCGTTGTCGCCGCCCCAGCTGTTTTGACCCGTGGAGCTGTTGTCGCCACCGGAGAAGCCGTCAACCAAGCCGTTGACCAAGTCAACACCCGCGTCGCCATCGAACAAGGAATCATCGCCAGTCAACAAGGAGTTGTCGCTAGCCACCAAGGAGTTATTGCCCAACAACAAGGAGTCTTTGCCGCCCAGCAAGGAGCCTTGTCTGATGGAAACATTGTCGGAGTTGTTGGAGTGCCTGCCCTCCGCAACGCTGGTGGACTCATCTTGGTCCAATAAGCGCTGAAAATTTACGTCTAAGACAACGCTGCAAATATTTACATCTTTTTTGCAGCGCAACGAAAATTGCCATCGAGTCTTTCACATTTTCTAAATTTTGCAAAAACTTCTTGTATTCTTTATTTTCCACTTTTACTCTGATAATTCCATTTGATTTCGCCCAAGTTTTACTAAGCTGGACTTTTGTACAAAATAGTTTTAGTATTTTTTATCAACTGTCCTCTTTGCCAAAGACATGGGATGGGATTCCATCCACCAACTATAAAATTATCAAACTTGTTTTGTTTATTCTCAATCCCTGTGGAACAAATAAAATAATATCAAATAGTATAAAACATCAGTATGCATATTTTATTTATTTATTTATTACTCCTCCTGAGTAGGGGCCTATTTTATCCGTTTTAGAACATTTTTAAAATTGGCTAACATATACCTTAACAATCTACCAGAATTATTTTTTTGTTCCAATTTGCACTTTGCATCCATTTTCAAATCCTCGCCTCAGGAAGTTATGCAGTTGAGCTATACAGAATAAGTGTGCTAAGTGCGTGAAAACTTGAAAGTGAAAAATGGAAACTGAACGATAAGATAGATTTTCAAAATTTTGCAAAGGGCAAAATTCAAATTGCAAACTGCAAAATCCCGATGAAATAGGCCCCTATTTTTATTCTCTACCAAAACCTACCGCTTGTCACCAAAGACAATTTTATTGTTCGTGCGGCCAATTATGCCGCAAATGTCAATTTTTCTAGCACCTAAGGTCCGTGAGTGAGATAATGTTGCTCTCACCCAGATACCACAGTGCCCTTTTCTGACTAATTTTGACCATTTCAGGTCGTTGATTTCGATACCGAAAACCTTCTACAAAATTCATATAGTATCAGATACAGTTGGTTTAGGTATCATATCATATCGTAGAAATAAGTATACTATTTTATTATTAACTCCTAAGTCTCACCTCCAATTGCTAATGTTAATTGGTATGAAGTGAAGGTATGGTATGATGACTCCCATTTTATAGCTGCATCCTGCATGTAGGCCGTAGGCTACAGTGATGAGAAAGAACAAATAAATAAATAATTCATCAAAAATAAGTGATCATGTAATACACAAGGCAGAATAAGCGGCATTGGCGAACATGTAGTTGGTTTGTGCTCTGCGATTTGGCCAATTCAAGAAGTCGCACTGTAAAAAGTCATAATAGCGACACTAAATTAGAATCCTGATAGGATAGGATCATGATAGGATAGACTAGACCTAAAATATAAATAAGATGTATATACTTCATTCTTTTGTGGATAAAATAGGAAATGAGAGCAACTGAAAGCAACCCTATATTTATTAAATTTTTTATGAGATGTACAGAGTCAGTAACCTTTTCAGCTTTAGGAAAGTTTGACTTCACGCTGTTCGGAAGAAAAATGGTAGTTTTTTTTGTTCAATAATGTACATCATAATATTATCATATTTCTTATTGCATATTTATAAATAATTCCATTTACACTTTACTTTCCTCTTACGTCTTACCTTACCCCTCATGCATGCTATCTTGCTATCTGTTGTCCTTGTCCTCACAAAATATCTTCCTGTGTTCATTTTTAATTGAATTTCTTTATAACAAGTATTCAAATGTACACGTGCTCTTTAGGTATAAATTATGTTTCCTAATGAAAATTGGTGAAAGCTGAAGCACCCCTTTCGGGAGAGGGATACAAAAAATTCCAAAAAAATATTGGTCCTGCTCATGCCATTACATTATTCTAAGCATCAACTACATAGGCTTAAAATTGAAAGGGGCAGACCGGGCAGAGTGAGATTTCATCAGAATTGATGGATATAAATAAGATATATATAATAATATCAATTTCGATTCGAAGAGAAGTTGGACGGGCTGGACAATCCCAAAACCACAAACATATTCCTCTATTCCTGTGATATGATAATAATTGTGTATACTATAGGTAATATTCCGTTTCCGTATAACATCAACTCGCGTTATCGTGCGATTGAAGGGTGACAAGGGTGCATAACATTTGAAGGGAAAGGAGCATTCGGTTCGGGCTAATAAGCCTATATATCCTTCCCAGCCAAAACAGCCTTTCTATTTTTCGTATGCCTCATAAAAATTCAATTTCTTTGCAAAAAAATAAGAGCAGAAATGTGCCAACACTATAGGGTCATTTAAACCCCCATCTATTCAGAAAAATAAAACTTTTTCTCTAAGTCCCTACGGAATTTGGACATTTAAATATTACGCCCCAATTGTGATTTTACTGCTTAAAATGCGCAGGACTCATGCACAAGGAAATAGTGGATGTCTATATATACTATAGTATACTATAATATGAATAGAATAAATAGGTGGTAATAATTCCTCATGCTCTGCTTGCCATTGCCAATGCCAAATTATTGGTGGTAGAATAAAAGCCCAGCCCTCCATGTCGCTAGAAACTGTAAACTAGTTGAATGTGTTGCTTAATAATTTTATTATCGAAATATTAAATTCCTAAAGCTTGTAAAGAAATAGTTTCTAAATTAAACTAACTGAATAAATAATAAAAAATAAATTAGATGACAATAGAATGGAATAACATCCGAGATGCATGCAGTTACTAACAACACCTCCCCTTTGATGAGACGTCATCATTTGATTTATCTCTTTCTAAGAGCATTCTTTCCAATCGAAAAAAGTTGCGTTTACCAGGAGAACTACAATTAGATGCATAATAGTGTAAACTTGTTTCCTATTATTAATTTGCCGTCACGTACATAAGTTAAAGTATAATAATTAAATGAGAGCCCGTTTGACTACAAGTTCCAACTTACAAGTTTACAAGTCAATGAAAAATGAAGCAGTTTAGGAGTTAATTTTTATTCCGAACAAAGAAAAGGAGGTTCCGAAAAAACGTCTCCAATTCAAATGTTGGATAAAAATCCTGCGCATTGGTAAAAAAATAGAAAAGAGAGTTGATTAGAGTCAAACAAAGTCAACTTTATCCAGATCAGCTTATCAATTGATTTATCCTTTTCCTATATATTTACTATTCACGCTTTGTAATTTATTAATTACCTGCAATAATATTGCCCTGTCTCCGCTTTGCATCTTATCAGCTTCACTAATCTTTAACACACGTCTAAAGACTCTAAAGTGGTTGCTTTTGGCATCGCATTGCAAAACAAATAATAAAACGCATCTCTACTATTGTCCTATCTCCTTTTATAGAAGCTACACACTATAAGTGCATTATCTTTCAGGATTTACTATTAGCAGGTAGTCTCAATTACAACTATAATTATATGAGTGTAAACAATAAAGTCAACTTTTGCTGTCCTGCTGTGATTTGTGTATTACTTCACCGCGGGCAAGGTGTTCATGTTCCTCCACTGTTCAGTTGAAATCAGGTAGTGACAAAAATAATAATACAACAATGCACCTTATTATCTTACGCTATTGCTAATGACTGGAAATAAAAGAAATTTTATTGGTCTCAATAAATCAAAGAATATAAAAGCTACACACACGTTAGATGCATAAGATAATGATTATAATTATTTATTATTATTTTGAACCGTTTAGAAGTAGAAACGAATGACGAAAAGGATTTAGCCCTCCTAGCAGTTAAAATTGTGTGGACAGAGAGTGGACACGAGTCAATCGCATGGATCTTGTGTATTTAATGTTCGTGATACTAAACTTATTTATTTTTACGTCCTGCCTGCCTATGCGTCCTGCCCCTATGCCTGCATCGACAATCACCAGATATTTATGATTGCCCAATGTGAAGATCGAATAAGGTGTGGTCAATCCATCAGTAAAAATTCCCTTAATGGACTGTAGGCCGTGTGTGTAGTGTGTAGGCCTAAATAGGAACTGACAAGGTAAACTCCAGTTAATTCTGGACAATAAACTTGCTTTGCTTCATCAGGATTCTTAAGTCATCTAAGCAGTTCTCGGACAAACTCTTCTCTCAAGTCCACACCTTCTCCTCCTGGAGCTCAACCATATAAATAGCAAATGTCGCCTCCCCGAAGTCATCCAAATCTCTTTCAGCACTTCAACAGCTAACTCTTCTTCCCAAGCTCCACACAAACAAAACTTCATCATGTTCAAGGTACATTCATTTATCAATTGCTAATTAACTTTGATTTTTTCTAGAAATTGTTTCAAACTTACCGATGGCCGCTGAAAATAACAATTAAAAAATTTTCATTTAATTTAGGAATTTGTCGGTTAAACCATTTCAAAATTTAGCTCTTAGAAAATCAATCTGTAAACATTTGATAATTTTGGAGATTTTATTTTAAATGTTTATATTTTGGTTTCAGGTTGTCGCCCTTCTCGCCGTTGTTGGAATTGCCGCCGCCCAAGTTTCCGTCCGTGACGCTGTGGCGCTCCAAAACCAAATCAACACTCAGAATGCCATCAACCTTAACGGAGCTGTCCGTAACGGACTCTTAGCTGGACACGTCGCTGCTGGAGTCCCACTGGCCTACTCTGCTGGAGTCCCACTCGCTTACTCAGCTGGACTTCCCGCCGTTGGTGTTGCTTACAGCCCACTCCGTGTTAACGACGCTGTCTCCCTCAACAGCCAAATCGCCACTCAAAATGCCATCAACGTCAATGGAGCTGTTACCGGACATGTTAACCAACAACAGCAAATTGCCACCCAAAATGCCATCAACGCCCACGGAGCTGCCCGCAACGCCGTCTTGGGAGGAGTTGTTCATCAAGTTGGAGCCGTTCCAGTAGCCTACTCTGCTTTGGGATATTCTGGTGTTTCTGCCCGTGACGCTGTTGCCCTTAACAACCAAATTGCCACCCAAAATGCCATCAACGCTGGACTTATCCATGGTTAATTAAAAAGCCCTCACTTTTGAATAGAAGACGCAGGATTTAGTAGATCAGTGATGCTCTCTGCGTGAAAAAAATACAAAATATTGCGATAATTTTATATTTTTCTAAAGAAATCTCTTCTGATTCTTCATTGACTTTGAAATCTTGTTTCCTTTGGCCATTCTTCCTGTTGGTTTCATGCACTTTCAACAATATGCCAGCTAATTGTAAGCTTTTTTACATTTCTTTGCCAAAGAAATGAAATCATCACCTGTCTGTACTCTTCAAACTTGTTTTGTTTTTATATCATCCTGTTTACATGTAGAACAAATAAAGTATCATAATAAATCTATGAATCTTTAAAACCCCGAATTTTCAACAAGCATAATTATTTACTGTAGTTCCTCGTTCCTGGAAAACTCAATCCTTTTCATATTATGCATTCCAAGCTCGCGATGAAATGATGTACCTGCATTGATATCTTTTGATTGATTGACCCAGTATACAAATATACAAACGCCAACAAGATCAACTTCTTTCGTACATTTGGTGGTGTGAATACTAATCGTGCCTTTTTACATGCTTTTACACTATTATTAAAATATTTCTGCTTATCAATTTACATTTACACTAGAGTTTAGGTAATCAAATCATTCAGTCTGACCACATAACCTTACAAACTTCCTCGATCATTCATTATCATAATTCCACTTTAGGATTGAGTGGGTACTAATTTTCCCAAATGGAAAAATTGTGATTATATAGATTGGTTTCTGGTTTCTGAATTATTTCAAAGGATTTCACCTTAAAAAGAATGAATTCCTTTTCATCTGCCTACATGCATCTATAATATTATAGTGATGAAACATTGACAAGCCACCAAGTTATTACATTTTTACAGTAATTTTCATGCCCTGTATTGATTCCCACGCACACAGCATGAATAATGGCATTTTAGTTCAACTGATACAAAATGCAAGGAAATAAAATGATTAATAATAAACAAATAATTTATTATCTTCCTTAAGGAGGACTCTCAATGGGCATTGTGAGAGTACTCAAACCAATCTATTAGCTGAAATGAAACTGCTGAAAGAAACCTTCTACATTCTACAGGTCACAACTTTCCATCGAAAGCTATCAAACTTTTATCAGAAATGGAATTTGAAATTATCTACTTAAGGCACCAAAGGCCAAAAATAATTGTTTTCAGTCGGAAGACAGTTGCCGACAAGTTCAAAGTTATCGGGAAATCTTTAAAGCCGTCGGAAACTGCCTTCTGACTCAAAACAATTACATTTCTTAGCCTTTGGGTGCCCTAGATAATATCAAATCCGATTTTTGAGGAACGTTTGGTAGCATTTGATAATGAGGTTCCCTATTGCTTGCATTGCATTGCACATTTGGAGTTAATTGCTGCACAAACAGACAATTTGACTAGAAGAATCGTGCAAAAATTATAGTCGAGTATGTTAAAGTAGGTTAACCGTGGGAGAAAAGAAAGTCCGCGACATTTGAATTATTGACATTTACTTGTAAAAGAGACCCTTTTTCAACTCGAAATACCGATTGACCGAGTTAT
>JABASI010007001.1:0-10235 GCA_019776505.1 Tomocerus nigrus
TTGTAAGTATTAAATGATCCCCCCCCCCACTAGACCTAATAATACTAATAATTAAAATATTAACATGCCTAGTTAAAAATCATTTCCCCACATAATAATTAGAAATTACAATTACGATAGTGAATAATTAAGATAACAATCATACAATTCATTAATGAGTGTGATTCCATTTGGAGTTTGATAAGCGTCGACAAGTCGAGACAAATTGCGATGATTCAAAAGAGATTGAAGTTCGTATTCATTCTTCATCCATTGAAGCCTCAGACCAGATAATCCTTTCATTACCTTTGAAGCGTATGATTTTCCTACAGAAACGAGCAGTTATTTAGAGTTAAGAACTTTGTCGTTTATTTATTTATTTTTTATTTGAATGAAAATGAAAAAAGTAAGAGACCTGAAGATCTCTGGACGACATGATGACAAATAGACTGAGTTCCCCGCCCGAGTTCATCTCCAAAGTCATAATAGTCGAGTGCATTTCTATTCTTGAGGGAAACTTCGTGTCTCGATCCGTAAGTGTACCAGTTGAAGTCGCTTTCATTCTCTTCAACGTGGATCATTACGCTGTGATGAACAGTTCCCGCAACGTTCGTAGCAGTCAAAGAGTAAAGACCTTCAGAGGAATTTTATGTAATTGCATAGAATGGCTACAGCGTTTGTTAAGGGGATTAGTAGTAGTAGGTACCTTGATCTTTGAGGATGACATCGTGGATTGAGAGGATGACAGTGACAGTGAACGGATCTTCTTCATCGTCAATAACTTCGGAGCGGATGCGGTTGGAAATTCCGAGAGGCTGCCAGTCTTTGAACCTAATTAAGCAATACGGTGAGACAACAATGCGGAAGACATTAGGATGAAAATAATGAGGACAAGTGTTACCATTTGAATTCCGGTACGGGGATTCCGTACACTTTGGCAATGACACGCACATTCCTTCGGGACATGGCGTAAGTCTCATCTGGTCTGCTGATAAATCGGGGATAGTCGGCCAATTGCATGTTCACCCTTTGTCTAGCCTCCCCGTGCTCGTTCCTTGCTATCGCTTCATACACTCCAACTCGGTCGTCTGACATTCTGTCCAAATTAATAAAATTATTAAGCAAGGTGATTAGTTAGTCTACTTTCCCCAAAAACAATTAATTAGCCACCTATTGACGAAAAGGTAGAGATGTCCATTGGAAGTGAAGGTGTAGTCGGGGAGATCCTCTCCGTTGAATTGTATGCGACAATCTGGTTTCGGATATCCATAGACATAAAAGTTGACGTTAGCATTGTGGTTCTTCACTCCGTACTGAATGTCATTTTCTCTGTTCAGGAAACGAGGAGCATGCAAATATCCTTCATGAGGCGGTCTATCCAGGTTGTAATCTTTAGGAATTGTTGGAACGGTCACAGGTTTCCACGACGGAGGGGCAATATTCAATCTCGACCTGTACAGTCAACACTTGTGTATTATTATTCCATTTATTAAGTACCGGAAGGTGCTTTATGCGAATGCTCAATCTGTCTGTCTGTTTGTAACAGTGTCCGTCGGTCACAAAATTCCCTTAATCAAAATCTCAGGTGCGGATTTTTTAGAGGACTACTAAGCTAGGGTCTCTAGGAATGTCAAGTTTATGTTTTCTACTACTAGGCTACTAAGTCAAGATCGTTGGGGTCATCCCTATTCTTATTTATATCCTTTGGTTGTGATGATGTATTTAATTCCTCACGAATATTTACAGAGCACTGACCTTTGGGTGATGACATAAGGTGAAGGTTCGCTGAGTCCGCAGCTGTTCTCGACGCGAATTCGGAATCTGTAGTCCTGGAAAGGATCCAAGTCCCTAATGTCCACATTCGTCCCGCGCAGACCTTTGTGGATAGGGAGCCAAGGACCATCTGGACATGTGCACATCTCCACAGTGTACGTGACTGGAAAACGAGGCCCAATAGGAAGAGAGGGACGCCACGCAAGAGTCATGTCATTTTCAGTCATCCGAGTGATAACAGGACGATCAGCGAGAGGAACGGGAACTCCAGAGTCACGGAATCGGTCAAAACCAAGATATTGCTCTCCCACGGGGTTCTTACGACGATCTTCCAACGCTGTAAAATAAATTATTAGTTTTTATTTCGTTTTATTGGAAAGGACTGACAATTTGAAAGCGAAATATTCTAAAAAGGGAACTAACTGTCCAAAGTAAGTTTGGCATTGCTTTCTGCCTCGCCGCTACTGTTGAAAATTCTGATTCTGTAATCCCCAATGTCCCCAATTGTGACGTTATGGACAATGAGTCGAAGAAGTCCGACACCCTCCTTCTCCATTCGGGTTCTGTCGTTGCTGAACAACTTCCTATTGTTGTGGTACCATTCGTAATCCGGATCTGGAGTTCCGTTTACACAAGCAGTGAATTTGGCTGTCATTCCAGTGTAAACTTCAGTGTCTCCGATTTCTTTCAAAAAGTAAGGAGCTGAAGATCTCTCGTGTCTCGTTCTGAATAAACAAAACCCAACAATTATTATTATTTATTTATTTCATTTTTAGTAAGTAATAAAAAATGCGTCACTTGCATTCTGTCGACGATTTGGAGGAGGGCGAAGCATTCATCTTGACCTTCGTCGTTGGAAATGCGACAGGAGTATTTGCCAATGTCGTTATTGTTGCAATTTGTAACGGTCATGCTGATAACATCCCCATCACGCTTCAGCCTGTACTTGTCCCCATCTTTCAACTCCGTGCCGTCTTTGAACCATTTGATCGAATGCTGATAACATCCCCATCACGCTTCAGCCTGTACTTGTCCCCATCTTTCAACTCCGTGCCGTCTTTGAACCATTTGATGGTCGGGAATGGAATTCCACTGATTCTCGCTCCGAATTTTGAGTCGTGACTCAACATCTACAAATCACAAATCCAATTTATTCGATTTATTATTATTATTTATTATTTATTTATTATCAATTTAATTCGTTTTCTTGCAAATAATTAAGTAGCATTTAGATTTATACCTGTTGATTGTCTGTAAATTTGGATACAAATCGTGGTGGCTGGAAGATCTTCCGAACGTTGACCTTGAATGGAGATTCTGCTTCTCCACTGTCATTCTTGGCCACTACTCTGTAGTCTCCTGCTTTGTCCATTCGGATGTTTTCCAATTTAAGAGTAGCCTGCACCAAAAACATATTATTATTAAACGTGGCATCTCTTGAAATGCCAATATTTCTACATAGTAAACATAAAATGAAAATATGTACTTCAATTTTAAATTAAAATTGAAGGTAATGATCTCGTATAAATTACAATAAAAATCATGCGTTTACCTTCTCTCCGTCGTAAGCGCAGTCGTAGGTGTCATTCATAAATCGCACATTGACATAGGGCAATGGATTTCCTTTGACAGTTCCAGAGATGATGAGATCACCGCCTTCATCTGCGACGATATCGTTAAATCCAGAGATAACGGGAGCAGACAATGGTCCGTCGGAAGTTCTGCTAATGACTTGAACATTTCCCTTGCTCTCGACAGCCCCCAATTCGTTCTCAGCTTTCAGGACGTATTCTCCAGCATCGCTCATTTCTGCTTTCTTGCTGTAAGAAACAAGCAGTTGACCGTCCTTTGGCGTTAGCGTAGGCTTCAACTCTGTGCTGTTCTTCGTAAGCGTGATCTTGGGCAGAGGATTTCCTGTAACCGTTGCGGATTGATTCAGAGGAGTTCCTTCCACGATTTTCAAGTCCTTCAACTTCTCGGCCAACTTTGGCTGTTGCAGGGGAGCTAGAGAAAAATTATTTTGAACTAAACAAGAATAATAACTTAATAGTTACACAGAGAAGCAAATTGATTGTTGTAATTACGTGTGACGGTGACATTTATGGACTCTTCCAAATCCCCATGATCGTTTGTGGCCACTAAGGTGTACTTTCCAGTGTCTGATTCTTTACAGTTCTCAATTTCAAGAGAAACGGTGCCATCGGGAAGTTGTGAGAGGATGACCCCAGGACGAACAGGTTTTCCGTCTTTCAACCATCTCACTTTCGGTTCCGGGTAGCCATTCACTTTGGCTTTCAGGATCAAAGAGTTTCCTGCGGGAAGACTCGCCGGTCCACTCAAAGGTTCCTCCAACTTGGGCTTCTTTGGTGACGCTGCAGAATAATTTAAGACATTATAAAACTACAATAAACTAAATACAATTCAAAATATTTCGATATAAATATCACATACCGAGAACGTCGACAATGCAAGCAGAATTAGTCGTTCCATTTGGATTGGCAGCGATAATTTGGTAGTTGCCTCTGTCACTTGGTTTGGCATCGGAAATGGTAAGGACGGCAGTTCCATCGGGTTGCAATTGGAACTTGATACGGTCACTAGGAATCACTTCCTTCCCGTCTTTCAGCCTAAAGGAAACAAAATTCATGCCTATTTTTATAAAATCGGATTACACTTGAATTGTTTTCTAATTCTCACGATCTGCATATATTTTGCAAGTCAAAAAATGCTATCTGTCATTTTAATTGTAAAATTTACCATTGGATGGAAGGAATGGGAGAACCATCCACTTTGGCCTTCAGAATAATTGTGTCTGCTTCGGGGAAAGAAAGTCTTTTCTCCAACGGTCGCGTGAATTTCGGTGCAATTTGCTTCAAGGTTAGATTACTAGCTGTCAAAGCTTCTCCGATCTTGTTTGACGCTCGCACAACGTACTACAGTAAAACAACGATAATAAATATTGAGTTGTTCTCAAGATATTTATTTACATTAAGAGGAAACAGAGTATTGAATATGGCAAATTACCTTTCCAACGTCATTGGAAGAGACTTTGGAAAAGATTAAAGTCTGAACTCCAGCATTGTCGTCAACTTGTAACTGGACAAGATCGCCTGGAAGAAAGGACGCTGCCGTCTTTGGTCCACTCCAGGACGGGTTTGGGGATTCCCTTGACTTTCACTTGGAGTTCGAGACTCTCTCCGTCTTTCACTTCGACGTTGCTGAGTTGCTTGACAAACTCGGGTGGATCACCTAATTATAAAAATAGAATCAGCTCGGGAGAAAGAGTTGAAATAGTTCAATGGGCAATTCCCAAGTTCAAGAAACACACGTCTAATATTAAGTTTAGCTGTAGCTGTGCATTCTCCCTGGTCGTTCACTGCCTTAAGGGTGATGTCCGTTGTGTTCCACGTATCGTCGGTTTGCACTTCCAGACGATTCACGCCTCCTTCGCTTGTGATCTTAATCTTCCCGTCTGCCTTCACCTCATCCTTCCCTTTCAGCCTAACCATCCCATTCTATTATCATTCTCCGAGTAAACATCAACAAAGTTTTATGCCAATCCCACCATACTCACCATTGGATCTTTGCAGGAGGATTCGCTTCCACTTTGGATTCAAAGAGCGCTTTATCTCCAGGACCGATCGTCACCTCCTTCAACGATGTCAATTCTGGCTTCATCAACACGTTGAATTTTGCCTGCAGAAAATTGCAAAAACATATTTAGCTACATCTTTCTGATTTTTTTTATGTATTACAATGAAACGGTAACTTACTTTTGATGTTGACTCTCCGAAAGAGTTTTTGACAGTTACAACGACGTCGCCAGTTTTAGCAGCGGCTTTGCTGAATTTTAAAGATAAAATTTTCTCCATCGTCGGAACTGGTGATTCCAGAAATACCTTGAACATCCTCTCCATTCAATGTCCATTTCACTTCGAATGGTCTTAGGCCTCTGACTAGAGATTTCATCTCCCCTTCTTCTCCCTTCTTAATTGTAACGTCTTTGAGTCCTTCGATCTTTGGCTGCTTCAGTTCAGCCAAAGAAGTAACTTTAATATTTCCAGAAGATTTACATGGATCCGTGTTTATTTTCCGCCACTACGGACAACTGTACAGATTCGGCAAGCGTTATCTTATTTATGACTAGAGTTGATTTCTGTTTATCCTTTATGGTAGTTATCTTTATCCGATCTGTCGTCTTTATTTCCTTTTCGTCCAGGTACCTAAGAAATTATGAATTTATTATTTCAAAATTTATTTTCCAAATTGTGAGATATCTTTAAGAAATGAGGAAGAGGTAGTGACCATCGAATTTCCGCTCCAGGCTCAGCGGCTATCACAACTTCAACGGAAAGATCTTCAGTCTCAACCACTTCTATCTTCTCTGTTATCTTCTTCTCAAACACAGGCTTGCCTGTCACAAACCAAATTGACATTATTTTAATGTAATTTAAAACAAATTCTAAAGTTTCATGTAATACCTTCGACGATGATAACAGCAGAAGAAGAATCTTCTCCAAGTTCGTTAGTGGCCTTCACAGACCAATTTCCTCGGTCAGAAGGCAAAACGACGTCAAACGTCAAATGATAAGTTTCAGTGGTGTCTTTGCTGATTTTAATTCTGGCATCGGCCTTGACTTCTACTCCGTTGTGGTACCACTGAACATTCGGAGAGGGAACACCGTCAATCGTCACTTTCAAATCCAACTTAGAATTCTCCACAACTCTCACATCCTCCAACTTTGTCGTTATCTTTGGCTTACCTGCACACATAGATGAATTATATAAATTATTGTAGCGTATGAATAATCTGTAAATATTTAATTTTTTTTAAACAGGTTTACTCTTGACGGTGAGAGAAGCGGAGCACTCGTCCTTCCCAAAATCATTTTCTAATTGTACTCTGACTTTTCCAGCGTTGGCTGTCGTGACAGAAGTAATTTTCAATTTGTGAACATCTCCATCGCTTGACTTTTCATACGCTTTTCCGTCAATCTCAACATCACCAATGAACCTTCAAAAGAGAAACTTATACATGAAAAATTTCTCGAAATTGACTTTTTACAACATAAAAGGGTTGTAATTTCAACAGACCATTTGACTTTTGGCTTGGGATAGGCATCGGCCTTGACAGTGAATTCTGCAGCATCACCAGCGATGACTGCTACGTCGGAAATCTTTCCAGAGATCTTCGGGCCCCTCTTGACAGCAAGTTCTCCTTGGCATTTGTCCGTTCCGAAAGGATTAGAAGCTTCGCATGTAAAAATACCTTTATCTTCTCGTGTTATATTATTTATTTTTAAACTCAAATTCTCAGCTACGTATTTCTTCCCGTCAATTTTTATCAGTTCATTATCTTTGTACCTGTGGACATCATTACATTGCAACATTTATTAATTTACTTGATAATAAATATTTATTTAAGATCAGTACCACTTGAGCGTCGGAGTGGGATTCCCTCCAACTTTGACAGTTAAGCTAGCGCTCTCCTTCTCGCTACACTCAACAAGACTAGAAAACTTTTCGGTGATTTTGGCTGGCATTTGAGCAACCAGATTCCAAAATTCAGACATTTGTCCTATGGCGTTAGAAGCCACTACGGAGTAGTTACCACCATCCTCCAGAGTCACCCGCTCGATAGTTATGGTGAATTTATCTTCAGACTCCTTTGTGAATTTTATTCTCTCCGAGGCGATTATCAACTGTCCATCTTTGTACCTGTTCAAATAAAATATATTCATTAGCATTTGTGAAAAACTTAACTGTACAGTACCAAAGACAANCATTTGTGAAAAACTTAACTGTACAGTACCAAAGACAAATAAAAAGTCATGGGGTCACCATTTAAGTTCTGGAGTAGGAGAACCTTCGACTTCAACTTCTATTCTGAATTTCTCTTCGGTCATGCACGCCATATCTTGCATCTTCTTCTTGAATTTCGGTGGCGCTTTGACGAGTAGCTGTCCTTTCGTCTCCGCGACGCCCATGTCGTTCTTGGCGGAAACTTTGTACAAACCTAAAGAGAATTATTTCGATATTATTTTGTCCATTTATTTCGCTTGAGTGACGTAAGACGTAATGACTATGACTTCACCTCCATCCGTAGTCTGGACGCCTTTGATGATGAGAGCGATGGATTCGTCATCCTCGTAGAGAAAACGATATTTGCCGCCCGCTACGATCTCCTCGCCATTTCGTGACCTATTTTCCGTGTTTTGTTTATTTAGCACTCAACTAAGAAGATTAGGTTTGTTTAGAAGTATTGAGGAGTACCATGTGACTTCCGGTTTTGGGAATCCTCTCACTTTCAACTCCAGCATGGCAGATCCGCCCACACTGACTTCTGTGTCAGTCAGCTCTGCCAGAATCGTCGGGGCTTCTGGTTCCCGCAGCAGTTGGTGCACCGCTCCTAATATGTCCATACAAATAAATTCACAACTCTAATTTTATAACACGACATGAGATAAACAACAGAGATAAAAGCTGACCTTGAACAGTCAACTCGGCTGAACACGAAATTCGCCCAGATGTAGTGCTCGCCACACACGTGTACAGTCCTAATCAAAATGTTCATAATAAATGTCATCTATCAAAACATTCCACCAAATAATTCAGACAGAATAGTACCAGAGAAAAAATGCATACCTGCATCTTCTGGCTTGACATGTTGAAAGACCAAAGCCAGAGTATCCTCTTCATCTTGAAACATTACTTTAAATTTCTCTTCAGGGTCGAAAGCTTGACCGTCACGGAACCAAGTGAAATCCGGCTCTTCTCCAGGCTGCAACAAGCGTTTCCCTTCCAATCCGGCGAATAACACTTTCTCGTCTGCACAAAAAATATATCAAAACTTAAATAATTCTAAATTCATCAGGAAAAATATTTTTTTGATTGCCACATACTGACGACAGAGAGGACGCAAACTGATTCCGTTGTTCCAAATTTATTGTTAGCAACTATTTTATATTCTCCGGCATCTTCAGGCACACAGTGGTCGATGGCGAGTTCGTAAGATCCCTTATCTGGATTAATAGAAGTTACTCTTACGCGTTCGTCGGTATTAAGCGGTTCGTCGTTTTTGAAACTGAGCATCAAAATTGTTTCGTTACAACCTCATTTTATTAATTTTCTAATATTTAGCTATGTATAAAAAGTGATATACAATTTAAGCTTAGGTGCAGGTTCCCCACGAGCGATAATCATGAAGCAAACAGTTGTGTCTTCCAGTAGTTCAGTGTCCTTGAGTTTGACAATGAAATGAGGACTGTTCTGTTCGGCCTTCTTCTGTCTCTCCTCCTTCGTCACTGCACAAAAATATTTATTTACATGTCCAATTGTTAAGCACCGGGATTATTTAGCGCATAGAATGTTTAGTAAACAAAGACTGACGTTCATGGACTAAAAGTTGAGCAGATGAAGAACTCGTTCCGTTCTCATTCGTGGCTTTTGCCGTGTACAGCCCCGAATCATTATCCGAGCAGTTGAGAACCTCTAAAGTGTGACGATTGCCTACAGTTGTGATCTTCACTCGGTCTGCCAATTTATCATCCAATGGTCGGTTCCCTTTCATCCATGTCACAGTCGACAGAGCCTTGCTCTCCACCTCACAATCGAACTTTCCATTATCCCCAGCTACAAATTAGCATCTCATTAACAACGTGTCTCTTCCACTAATAAGCAAATGTCAAATAGTAATAAAATTATTTCTTACGTTCACACTCGTACGATTTAATTGGCTTGGTGAATTTCGGCTTCTCTGAAATTTTTTTATTTTAAGTTCAATATTTTATTTCCGCACTACTCTTAAAACACACACAATTAAATGACACAATTAGAAATTGTATGTTAGGAGGTACCGGCTTCCATTTTAATGCTGTCCCGCCTCAAAATGATGCTCGACTTCCTTCTGACCAACGAGGGCTTTTCTTCAGGAGTATTGTACTCCTCTCCCTTTTGGGCCTCCACTTTAGCTGATTTTTGTTCGTCCTTTTTCACAGTTTTCTTCACCGCCTCCTTCTTCTCCTCCGTTTTCCCTTCGACTTTTTCTTGAGCTTTCTCCACGGACTTTTGTGTTTTCAAAGCTTTTGCCTCTGCAGCCTTTTTGGCGTCAACAGCAGCTTTCTCAGCGGTAGCTTTTTCAGCGGCAGCTTTTTCAGCAACAGCTTTTTCAGCGGCAACTTTTTCAGTGGCAGCTTTCTCAGCGGCAGCTTTCACAGCGGCGGCTTTCTCAACAGCAGCTTTCTCAGCGGCAGCTTTCACAGCGGCGGCTTTCTCAGCAGCAGCTTTCTCAGCAGCAGCTTTCTCAGCAGCAGCCTTCTCAGCAGCAGCTTTTTCCGCGGCAGCTTTCTCAGCGGCAGCTTTCACAGCGGTGGCTTTCTCAGCAGCAGCTTTCTCAGCAGCAGCTTTTTCAGTGGCAGCTTTTTCAGTGGCAGCTTTTTCCGCGGCAGCTTTTTCTGCGGCAGCTTTCTCAGCGGTAGCTTTCT
>JABASI010007002.1:0-10234 GCA_019776505.1 Tomocerus nigrus
GATTTTCAAAATTGTTTGCGTTTCAAGATAGATATTATATTTTTTCAATTCAGAACGATCTAAGAAACAATTTAAAAGCTCAGAAACTTTTTTGTTATTGTGCGATAATTTAACCGAGCCGTCTCGACTTTAAAATATTTCATGTCTAATTGTAATCAGTTGGTACTTTATTTAAAATATTAATGAAAACTACTTGATTAACAATATTTAAGAGAACTTGAGGTTAGAAAATCAATTTATTATTATTATTTTCCAATTTAAAGAAGGAAAAAGATAAAATTCGAAAGAAAATTTAATTGAATGGAGAGAGTAGACTTACAAGCTTGTACATGTTGATGAGATTTGGAGGTAAGCGTAAAGCTTGAGTTTGAGAAGAGTCTTTTGAGTTCTGCGTTGCAAACAAAACGACAAAGATAAAGTTGAGGTGTGTGAGCACCCGGTATTTATATTTGTTGGAGAATGATGGCCACACCTGAATCCAAATTGGAGCGATTGGAAAATCCGGTCCTTCCACGTCAGCTGGACAGCTCAACAGATCTTTGGATGCCAATAATTACAGAAGATGATCTGGCTTCAACTTCTCTGCATTTTTATCCGCGATACAAAGGAAGGATATCCTCGGGAGAAGATACAAAAAATCTTCGTATGTACATAATGCTATTATGTATGCAGATTCCGGTTTTTCTCGTTGGTGATGGAATTGCAAGTATCGGTTAGTGGTGGGGAAGCGTTGGCTTTGCATGTGGTCAAGGCATGTACACCGCAAATCTGATTCCTACATCTAAAGGTGTTGTCAAACGAGATTAATATCCAGCTTGATACTCCAGCCCGGCCTAGATAAATAAATAATATCAACCTAAGTCAATTCTTCTCAGCATGAGGTAAGTGAGACAATTCTTCAGTCCGATAGCTTTTCAACTTTATTTTCGCATGGCTGAAACACTAATCACCGGCCTAGATAAATAAATAATATCAACCTAAGTCAATTCTTCTCAGCATGAGGTAAGTGAGACAATTCTTCAGTCCGATAGCTTTTCAACTTTATTTTCGCATGGCTGAAACATTAATCTTATTTGACACAGCAGTTTTCATTTCAATTTGATATAGGTAAACGGATTTAATGTGATGAGTTATACGGAGAGTTTCAAACAGGCGTAAGATTTATTTATACCCCAAAAATGTACATGGCGAAGGCTAACAACTTTTTATTCCATAATTACTTTAGTTTTACTTGCATACAGAAATATTATAAGGATTTCTAGCGTGTTGTCTACAAATTATATTTATTACAGTGTTTACTACATTAAATCGAGTCTCCAAATTGATTATTTGTTATTTTCTGAAGTTTCAACTGTATTTATCGTACAAAAAGATATTCTAAAAACTAATGTTTTTATTAACAACGTGTAGTACATGTTTCATTCAAGTGATCATCCATCGCATAGGTATTCAAACACATAAATGAGTAGGCGTTGAAAATATTTTACAAGACTGCATTTTCTTATCTGCCACTTTAACTTTCGGATGAATTCACTAATGCATACTTACATGAATGCACAAATAAATAAATACATTTGAGCATATACAAAGATTTTGTTTATCAATTTAGAGTTTGCATAGCATTTCTAGCAGTGAAATCAAAACGAATGAGGATGAGGATGAGACCAATTTCTGAGCTTTTCCCTTGTGTAGCCACGACGACTCCTTACTCCGTATACATCGTACGTACATCTACATAAGGTATTATCATTACTAGTAGGGAGGGAGGGTTTGCCGTTTGGTTGGGTACTGGACAATGAAAAACGCATAGCATCTAGTGTAGGCTCTAGGCTGTGTATAAAAGGCGTATTGAGTACAATCATAAAGCGTTCCTTATGTGCCAATTAGTTTTTTTTTGTAATTTAGTGCACTATTATGATTTTTCTGTTACGGTGATATTAATTGCACATTTGAAATAATTAACAATCTTGTGAATTTGACAAAAAAGGCTCCTACACTTTAATTACCTGTAGTTAAATTTATTACCAGGGAAAATCAAAGATTTACATTGAGATATTAGCAGTAATGAGCACCTTAAATGTTAAAAATAATTAACGCCTACCTATAATATATCTGTAATAGATATTCTTTCTGTCATGATAATTATGCATTGATATGCAATTCCATTTTATTTTTTTGTCAGAGTATTTCATCAACTCAGCATTACGTGTGTACGTGTATTAATTACAACACTCTGAGCAGAAAATATTATTTGCAATTTTCCTGGTCATCATTACGCCAATGAACATCAACTGGGTACTTCAAGTTCTAGGATTATATCTAGGTATACCTACTACTCGTATATGTACCTATATAATATAAGGCACATAATTTAATATTGTGCGTTCACTGGTATTGTCTGTACAGTAACTTGTTGCAGCAGTTTTTACAAAAAGTTTATGATTTAACTACCGAAAAATGCGATGCACGTTACAGGATAAAATGGATTGTTAATAATGTCAATTGGAAGTTAATATTAATAACATTAATAAGTAAAGTGTACACAAATGCCAAAATATCCAAATGAGAAAAAATTAAGCCATTATCGTCCGTTCTGTATTGTGTACTGTACATATAGACAAACACACACTCAGTCAGGACTCAGGACACTTACACAAATGATATTATGTCCTATGGTGTGCTTTAATAGTGTTAGAAGAAAGTGTGCTAGAAAAGTTCGCTAGGATAAAACGGACGTGAAACTAACAGCTCCTAAGACAAGAGCTTCAAAGATATTTTTAACTTGATTATTTTTGTTTCAGTGTGAAAGATGGAAAATATTTTTGTCTTTAAATGGGAATTGTGGTGAAATACAATAAGGTAGACGAGTCAAGAAGACAATGAGAATCAAGTTTTGTAATAATCTGCTTAATATGGACATAACAGGATAAGCGTTCAAAAAAGTTTTTGCAATTACCCACTGGAGTGTTGTTAGGTATATAGTTATATCTGTAGTAGATACATACATAAATATTAGTATTGGCATGTAGGGATAGAATAAAACGTGCTGCAACTTGAGCTCATGTTGGGATTTGTTATGTTAGGTAATGGCTTGGCTATGGGAGTGAATCGAACATCAAGGCCAACTTCATTTGATCTTCCATAAATTATCTTCCATAAAGTTGTTTGATTTTTCCGTGACATCTGAATGGCTATCTCATATTACATCTGCTCAATTTATACTCTAACATTTTGCTTGGAGGCATGGCAAGGAGCAGCTCTGAGATTGGCTGCTCAATGGGTGTCTCTTTTATGCATTTCTTCTCTATTACTATTCTACTTACCTTCATATAGGAACTTATGTATATAAATCTATTTTAAGAATAATATTATCAGATCCAGATCCAGACCATATAATAATTTCTACTGTTGACTTTTTTGTAACGACAAACAACGAGGAGTGCTTTTTTTGTAAGTTCATTATGACGATTGGAATTCAGCCAGGAAATGTCAGCGAAATATGCTGTAATGTAACAATTAAAAAGCCTTATAATACTAAGCAGTAAAAATTCTTCAGTGTATCCTAGTCGTTAAAATTTAATTTCCAAATGATTTCATGAATTTCTTAATTTATGAGTCAAAAATTTGCTGGAAGTATGGGAATGAAATGTAAATGAGCAGAAATTACAAGCAGAATTTTACGCTATAACAAAATGAATTTTATTTTCATTGTGAATTGCACAAATTTTGAACATATTTTCGTTATCGTACGAAATAACTACTCAACTAAAATCAAACCGCCAATCGCTAAGTTTTACATGGCCAATTTAAAGTGAAAGATGACAACGGTGGTAGCAGTCATCTATGATATAACAACGTCGCATGGGTAAATGGTACAGAAAGTGAGTGGAAGGATTGAAGAGTTATTTATTTCTTGTAGTAAGCGAGTCCACCGTAGTATCCACCATAGCTTGGGTAGGCATAAGATCCGTATCCGATGTTGCTGTATCCGAGTCCGTAGCCTCCATATCCGTAGCCGAGTCCACCATAAACGTATTGGGCGGAAGCAGCGGCGATGATGGCGGCGAGGAGGAGGATGGCGAACTAAAATTAGCAAACAGTCACAATTATTATTATTATTTTCAATTATCAAGAATTTATTTCATGCAAATCTTATTTCAAAATGTTTAATTCCAGAAGATTTGATTTTAATTTTAATTTATAGCATTTAATTTTAGATAATACAAAATAATTAAAGGATTGATTTTGAAGTTTTTGAATATAATTTTGAATTGTAAATGGATAAGAGAATTGAACTTACAAGCTTGAACATGGTGATTGAGTTTTGGGGTAGCTTAAAAGCTGAAGATTTGTGAGAGGATTTGTTATTTTACGTTGCAAGTAAAACAGTGGATGCTCTGGAGAAGTTTCCTGCGCCTATTTATACGGACGGAGCAGGAGCCACACCCGCCGAAACCAACGAGATGTGTCATAAAAACCGCGATTACTGTTTACCTGATGGACATGCAATGAGCAACCCCCAAAGTTGCAAAAAAGATTCTTGTTTGTCTATTTCTGAATGTGGGTTACATTGATTTTCCACTCTTTTCCACTCTTATGTAAGAAACAGAGAAGAAATTATTATCTCCCCAATAATCACCTTCTCCTCTCCCCTGCGGAAAACTTTTTCAGAATTAGTTTCCAGCATCTTCTCTTCTCCATGCATTCAGGTCAGATATTATATTATTATACGAGTCGGTACATGTAGGTAGTCCTTAAATGATAAAAATCATGTTTCTGAAGGTAGGTCTCTTTAAGTTGTAGTCAGTGCATAGTGATTGGAGGAATCGTTTAAAAATTGACAGATGCACACACACACACACAAGTCTCAATATTTTTACAACAAACGATTAACAAACATCTCTAAAAGTAATATTATATTATCAGCATGCAATGATTACATTTTTTACATTTAGCTATATATGTACCTATATAGTATAAGTGATAAATCTTGTTTGTATTTTTAGCTTTGTCCATCTTTTCGTCAATAAATTTTTCAACAGACAGATGAACAAAGGCGAACAATGCATAAAAGTACGAGGAACCTAGTTATTAGCCACCTACCAGCATCATCACTATGCAGTACATTAATTACAGCTATAATCTACTAACCATATATACTTAGACCTCATAATAATGGTGCAGAATTTTTATATGGCTGCGGCTGCATTAAATGGTATAGAAATAGATGTACCATCATCATATGAAATGTTAAGGCATGTAAATATCAGTCATACTTTTATGGATATGAACATCTGAAAATAATTGCAGAACAGGTTTGTTAGAGTGGTTAGTTGCAAAAAAAATGTAAGTGGCAGTCTTACATAATAAGACTGTTTTCAATTCTACTGACGTTCTGGAGATGAAGCCAAGAGATTTTTATATTTGAGCAAAGTCAATTTATTATTTCTTGTGCATCCCTCCCTTCTATTCACTCCTACTTTTGCAGAGTAACTTAACTAGAAAGTTCTGGTTCCTACACAAAGTAGGTATGTGTGTTACTATGCTCCTTTACACTTCCCTTGTTGTTTATAATTAAAATACTTTTTTTCCCGTCTGACCACCAAACCACGAATATTACTAATCTCTGTGAGCTTTCCAGTGTTTGGTCACGGATTCTGACTGACTTGATCCTGACAAATTAACCATATTTGTGGCTGGGATGAAATAAAAACCTGTACTTATCCCGGAACCTAGTATAGGTACATACATTACTGCATGTCTAAATACAAATTATCTATACTTTGATTGAACCACATTGTACTAAAGATTGCCGAGAAAAAATTTGAGCAGGACCGTTTTCATATGTTTAACAGTAACTTCTTAATGCCCCAAACAAACAATGAGAGTCTACAGTTTATTCGAATGAAAATCATAGGAAAATACGTAGGTGCCTATCTGTTACACTTACAACTAAGTATATGTACCAATTAAGGAACCTATATAGACTACTCTTTGATTTATCTTATTATGCAATTTTCGAAAGCATTAGTAAAAATATCTAGGTGCTGATATATTGGGATCAAACTTCCTTAAAAATTGATATTGACAGTGACGTACGGAAATTCAAAATTTTTTGATTTTATGGGGATCTGCCACTAACTGGTATATACGATCGAGCATATACGTAATATGTATATTGTGCAGAATTACTTCAGATTTGTTAAATTTAGTAAATTGTGCACTTAGATAATCCTAAATTCCATCTCTAAATATCTAGATTTTCCTCTAAATGGAATATTTATTAAGCCATGGGAGTATGTAGCTGCATTTATGCCCAATTTATAAGCTAGAAATTTATTCTTTGCAAAAATATAGACAAGTAGGAAGGAACCTATATATTTAGGTGGATTTTTGAAGAAATCTCCTTAAAAGTTGCTTCTTAGGTTTCTAAAACTGANAGTTGCTTCTTAGGTTTCTAAAACTGAGTACTAAATTCATTTGGGCTATTAAAAGCTGTCTACAGAATGTTAAAGTATCTACTACCTATGTGTATATTATAATATGTCGTAGTCTACCCGAGCACTCAGTTCAACTGAGCAGTTTGTCTATTATTAGACTAAAAAAATTGCCATAAATTGAGAATTTAATAATGACGAATATTAGTTAGTGAACAAAAATGTCAAACGTTACCTAGCACAAGAAAACATTTCTATGTAAAATTATATTATGCACAATTAGGTGATAAAAAACCGGTCGGAGAGATACCTCTTTTGTAATCGCTTATCCGGAAATTTTCAATAAGATAAGTGTCAAGAAAAATAATTTCTATTACAAACTGTTAAAATTTCAAGTTGAACTTGCCAGTTCATTAACAAATATACAAGTTTAGTAACAATGGCTTTCATATCAGCTCTACATTCTACAATGATTAGAAATTGCTCTGTTAAACTGATTGCTTGGTTATACTACGACATAATATGTGCTCAATGCTACAAAAGATGAAAATTTTCAGTTTCTGATTATTTATGATTTTGGAAGGCTTAGTTAAAAGTATGCATGCATTTCTTACATTATAGCTAATATTATGTATTTATAACTAAATTTTTATAGATATAGTTTTGAGTTAGATATGGTGCAAATAAATAAGTAAATGGAATGTGCAAGCGTATAGATTTGTATTGATAAAATAATTTATTTATCTCCAATATTCAATTGTATTACAAACTTTGATTGTATGCAGCATCATAACGAACAATGTTACAGAAATCCAGTTATAAAATCCAATTTTTTGGTAATTTGGCCGAATTGTTTAAATGCGAAGATCGTAAATGGACATCTCGTTATTTGGTTGTTGCGTAGGAATGGTAAAAATATTTTCTTTGGGTCGAGTTATTTATTTCTTGTAATAAGCAAGTCCGGAGTATCCACCATATCCTGGGTAGGCAGCATACCCACCATATCCGCCGTATCCGATGTTGCTGTATCCCAATCCGTAGCCTCCCAAGCCACCGTATCCGAGTCCGGAGTAATATTGGGCAGAGGC
This sequence comes from Tomocerus nigrus, assembly GCA_019776505.1. Lineage (NCBI taxonomy): Eukaryota > Metazoa > Arthropoda > Collembola > Entomobryomorpha > Tomoceridae > Tomocerus > Tomocerus nigrus. The sequence continues at coordinate 7,526 of JABASI010007002.1, forward strand.
GGCGGCAATGATGGCGGCGAGGAGGAGGAAAGCGAACTGTAAGTCAAAAAACGAAAACATTTGTAAATTTGTAAATTTTCAGGATGATTCAAAAGTTTTTCAAAGAAATAATAATTTAATATTTGAAGAATTGTAAGAGACTTACGATTTGAGACATGGTGATTGAGTTTTGGTTGAGCTAAAAGCTGAAGACTTGTTGATTTACAATTGCAAGTAAACTTTGGATGCTGTTGTGAGATTTGTAAAGGCTATTTATACAAAATATTATTGAGCCACACCTGAAATTATTCGACTGCTCTGGATATTGTTGTAACTTGAGGGAGATAGGGATTTGTTTTTTAATTTCTGGTATTAGGTCATCTCTTCTACGATTTAATTTCTAGCTTACACATGTAAATTTTCTGCTTTGTTGTCGTTCAAAGTGTTCATGGAGTTACCTGTGTCTGGATAATTATATCTACGATTACATCTATCAAGTACCTCACTACAATTTCAAATCTTCTGTATATCAACACGTTTTTTGCCCATCTTTTGCTTTTTAGTGCACAACTTACAACTTTTGTTAGGTAGCTACTCCTTTACACTCTATATATACACACACCAAGTACAAATTGCCAATGTAAATGATTCCAGAGCCAGCAGACTCCGGAGAATCCTTCTCCCTTTTTGGCAATAATCATAGACGACCGTTGTAATCGATTCACTCATCTTCAGCTGCTCCCCAAACACATTTTTCTTGCTCATCCTTTGTACTACTTTAATAAACAGCCCTATGCAGCTCAATTTTTGCTTTATAACTATTTACTTCATCTGTCCATTTTAATGGCTTACATTTTATTATTGCATATTCTATTGATGTCTAGGAAAACAGTCATTCCTATAGATAAGAGATAAATCGTAGCTCGTTGATTATGTAAAATGATTTTTGTAGATTCTAACTGTTCAACATTGACATTGACCAACAACAGTCATAAACAGCATTCACTCAATCCCTATATATATGTACTTACTCAAAAGAAACTTTCTAATAAAGGACTTTTTAGAGCCAATGCTTATTGTATGATGATAGACAATGCCTTCTGTGTCTGATAATCCATAATACGATTAAGAGAATGCCATTGCTATTATGTACCTACCTATCTTAATGTACTTACTTATACTATACATATAGGTATTATCTATATAGCAATACAGTGACTGCTTGAGATTTATGGATGAATGCAAATTGGATAGCAGGAAATGTGTTTGTGTGTGTGAAGTGTGTGGTATAGGAGTTGTCTGCTAGGCGCAATTTTATTGGACAGTCAACTTTTTACGTGCTATAGATAGTCATTCTTGGAAATACTGAAAATACAAATAGGTTCATCAATTTTGAGAGATATTCAAATATGAGAAATTGTATCAGTAGGCAATTAAACTATTGAACGCTTCATTTATCAATCATAATAATTAATAAGCATAATTATAATGTATTAAAATTCTTGGAAAGTGCTGTAGTATCCAGCAAAAATATATGACGCGTATTTCCTGGTGGAGGGACACGGGACACGGGATTGGGTTATTTCTTAGTTCTCATTTTCTCACAGAGAATATAAGTGTTACATTTTTATAAATATACTTAGATGCTGAGCCTGGATGCAGGAGTTAGGTGTCTGGATATGCGTTAATTAGTGCTAACCGTCGTGGTGAGTAGTCGCGTCGTTAGGTCTGACTGTGCAGACCTGAATTAAACTGTTTATTAAAGAATTGTAGAGCAAAAAATATTTCCTTCGTACCCCTAAAAAAATTTCAGCCTCAGTGTTGTTTACAGATTATTTCGTAGATCATGGAGTGGCAGCTGCTTTTAACGTTCTCTGAGACCAGTACCATGTTATATTGAGGAGGTTAGGTGATATTATTACTTACATAGAATATTATACTATGGCACTGCAAACTGCAATACTGGTTTGTTACACATGCAATACTGGTCCCATTAAACCAAACGCTACAACGCCATTTCGCAGTTTTTGCTCGCTATTATGTCGTCGACTATATAGTTATGTTTAATTTAAATAGAATATTATTTCTTAAATGAAATTGTAGAGCAAAAAATATTTCCTTCGTACCCCTAAAAAAATTTCAGCCTCAGTGTTGTTTACAGATTATTTCGTAGATCATGGAGTGGCAGCTGCTTTTAATGTTCTCTGAGACCAGTACCATGTTTCATGTTATATTGAGGAGGTTAGGTGATATTATTATGATATAGAATATATACTATGGCACTGCAAACTGCAATACTACATAACCTGGTCCCATTAAACCAAACGCTACAACGCCATTTCGCAGTTTTTGCTCGCTATTATGTCGTCGACTATAGTTATGTTTAATTTAAATAGAATATTATTTCTTATAATATGTGGCTGTTTTAAAATGGCACAATGTAGTGTATATTTAGTCAAAAGAATTTGGAATTGAAAATTTGCTACTAAGAAACAGAAAAGTTTTGTCTTTCAAAGAGAGCGTAATTGCTAAGTTACCTAGCTGACGACTATAATAATATAGTAACGACTATGCACCTACTAGTCAACTAGTATGCACAAATTAAATATTCCTAGTAAAAAGCCCATTTATATTTAGTCTTTATTGTACGATCGATGAATGAGCATTCGTATTTAAGTATTTATTTTATAATATATATTATATAGATATAACTCCATGAAAACTTTTCAG
>JABASI010007003.1:0-10232 GCA_019776505.1 Tomocerus nigrus
ATTTATCCTACTCAAACTCAACATTACCAAAAATAATAACATGTTACATACAATATTGGTAAATATTATCCTACTCTTAAACTTACCCAACATCATAACAAAATTACTAACATGTTACATACAATATTGGTAAATATTATCCTACTCAAACTCAACATTGCCAAAAATAATAACATGTTACATAAAATATTGGTAAATATAATCACGCCGAAGCGCTTACCACACATATTTCATTTGATTAAATATTACCATAACAAATAAATAAATACATGGTAAGTCTTACGTCAATACTGCTTACACTTTTAATAATTGTTACCCTACTAAGTAAATAACAATAATTTATGTACCCTGGTAATAAATTTGTTATTTCTTGCATTCCCTAAATAAATTCCACAAACTAATGGTCTTATATAACTTGGTATGAAAATTGTTATTTCTAACATTAACTAAAGTTACAGCGTGGTCGACAACAATGCCTCTCGATTGTTGTTTATGTCTAGTATAGTCTAAATGCAGTGCAGTGAAACGTTATACATCACCATTCAGTTATTGTTGGTAAAATTTTGTAGACATGAATCTGGAAATGGTTTTATGCTCGTGGTCCGTGGCTGCATGACTTCTGTCAACTTATCCGGGTAGATATTAATCAGTCCACATGTAGTCATCTGACCATCAACAATATCACCCGTACACATTTTGTTTATACACAGATCTTTTTATTGCTTATAAATGTTAGCCAATTCTTACCAAAACCATTAGAAAATAAATTAGACAAAAATTTAGAATAACAGACCAATTACACCCTTGTGAAACACATTAGACTTTTCGCCTACGTTAACGCTGTTCCGTTACCTTCTTCCACTGTGGAATTACAGAATCATGGTTATTGTTTACGCATGCTTTTTACTTATTACTAGCAGACAATTCTTTAAAACCATCAGTAGATGGAATAGACAAAATTGGATTACCGGACCAATTACACTTTTGTGAGACATATTATTAGACACTTTTGCTTGCACAAACACTTTTTTTGTAAAATTCATTCACTGGGGAATGGTGATTATTGCAACTCATGAAATTCCCACTCAAGACTTTTTGCTTGTAAAATGTTTGACAATTTTTAGCAAAAATGCCAAAGGATCGATTAGAATTTGGAATAAGAGACAACTTATTAAACTTTTGTGAGATACCTTAGCCAATTCGCTTACATTAACACTCTTTTGTAATTATCTTTCACTTGGAGATTATAGGGTCATTGAGATTGTATCGCATCAATTTGCACCATAATCATCAAATATATAATATATGATAAATTAGCATTAGATTAGCTATGTAGATACCTCCACTATTAAAGGATACCACATAAATCTTATCTTTTCTTTGTCAACTAAAATGTCATAATTTTTCTCATTGAATTTGCAATTTATAACTTTTATTGATACGCCAATTTTTATTTTTATTACCTATAAGTAGTACACATTTCTTAGGAAAACAACTAGAAGATTGATTAGACAAAAATTTAGAATAACAAACACCAATTACACTTTTGTTCTTTTCTCTTACATTAATACTAACTTCAAAATTACATTCATTTGAGGATTACATGAACATTGACACTTATATTGATACACAAGTTTTACACTTATAATTGGCACAATTCTTAATAAACCTGCCAGAAGATGTAATAGACAAAAATTTAGAACAACAGACCAATTGCAATTTTGTGAGACATTCGACTCATCACTTACACTAACACTTTTTTGTATGCATTCACTGGGGTTTATAGGATCATGATTATTGAGACTTAATATTGATACATATGCCTGCTACTTGTTAATAGTATACATTTCTGACCAAAATCATTACAAGATATGGAATAGACAGAGATTTAGAATAACAGACCAATTACACTTTTAAGAGGCACATCCGCCTCTCCGCTTACACTAACACTTTTTTTGTAAAATGAATTCACTTGGGGATTACAGCATCATTCATTAAGATTGTATCGCATCAATTGGCAATTTGGCATCATATTCATCAAAGATGCCGGAGTTACTAGGAGAAAAGATAGCGAATTGACTCGAGTGCCAGTTCTTCTTGATTGTTCATTTCGCCAACAAATTCATCCACATGCTCAGACCAAGTAACAAAGAGGGTCCAATCACCTTGGTAGCTGACAGCCTTCAGTTTTCTCCACTTTAAATTCTCGCTCAATAAAGCGACAATACGACGGCAAATTCTCAACTTGAAGCACAATGGATGATCTCCTTCAACAAATGCTTGCATATCCGAAGACTTGAACACAAACGCGGCGTAGGTCTTGGCAATCATAATCAAAACCTTGCCTGCAAAAAGCAAAATTAAAATTATTTCTTCCAACCCTTAAAATTATTACGCATCTTCTGTGTGTTTCATTAATCACGAAATAATTGGATTTTTCGTCCTTCAGAGTGGAAGTATATAAAAATAATTTTCAAACGCTGTTCTGAGGCTAATTTACATAATGCACTCCTTGTAACAAAAAGCTCAAGAAGTTTCAAACATAATTTTTACGAGTATGCGCAGCTGGGAAAATCCATGTAAACAAAAAAAGCATCCCACCACAGCATATCTACTAATTAAGTTTATATTTTATACCTTTGCTGTCCTAAGCTACAAGAAAACATATATTTAGAGATCTGATTGTATAAACTTACATATATAACTGCACGGCATAAAAGCCACGCATAACGGGAGGTATCTCTTTGCTCTTGTCAGTATTTTTATGAAAAGATCTTCGGCATCCTTTCCACCAGACATCAAATCGGCTGTGAATTTACTTCCAAGCAACCAGTGCACGGCACACTGGTACATCAAGTAATGATTTGGGTGCAAGAGATGTTTCTGTTCCTTCATAAAAGCGTCGGCCTTGAACAACGAATATTCGTCTGCAGTCTTGTTCAACAAGGAATATGGCAATGGCTTCAGCATATCCACCATTCGTCTCACTGAAGAAGACTCCTCCATGTGGTGGCAAATATCACATTTCCAAGGACTCACGACTATTTCGATCGGGTCCATTGGTAGCAAATTTCCCTTCCCACACTTTGGGCAGATTAAGGCCTGAAAGTAAGTTCCGCCTTCTGTGTTGTCTTGGCATCGGGTGCACATGCACGTAAAACGACGTTTCTTGAGGATTCGAACTTGACGTGGCACAGTTCCAAATTTCAGCTCAACAGAACCATAAGCAATAGTGAGGACATCCCCGGGATTGATTGCTTGTCTAGCGAAAAGGCGGATGTTCCAGTTTATGTCTCCCTTTGCATCCACATTTTTGAAAAAGGAGAACTCCACATTCGGTAAGCATCCGTTCGAAAGTATACTGGCGTAATAATACGCAGCGACACCACAATAGCTATCCATGATCAAAATAAAACAGTTACTGAACATATATTGATTACGTTAATATCATACCGACATGGCGTTGTGCCTCGTATTGATCAAATCCACGGATAAACAGTACCCACAGAAACGTTTAAAGCGACATAGTAAACCGTTCAGAAATTATCTTGATCAGTCAATATTTTACAAAAAATGGAAAAACGAAAATGAAAGGCAATGAATATGTAAAATATATTATATCGCTAAAAACGCGATTTACTGAAAAAATGGGCATAACGCTGTAACCCTTGAAAAAATTATCAAATCAAACAGCCTATAATGTTCAGGGGTGGCGCATAACTATAGTGACCCTCCGTCATTCCGGCGTCCTTCAATACTTAAACCTCACATTCCAATGCCAAATATCATATGTTCAATAGGGACCATCAGGACCATCTATTTCTTGGATTGATAATGGATGGTCGCCTTGTGTCATAACATTAAAGCAATATTTAGTACTAACTCTGCAACATGATCTCCTTGATTGAATCTAAAATTGTTGATTCGAAAAGTTGTCCATAATCGGGCGACTTCTTCCTTCGAGACATTAATTTGACATTCTTGAGCCAAAAATTTCCAAACTGTCGTAATGTCGTATTCGCATTTTTTCTGATATTCTTCATCGTTTTCAGAGAAATCAAAGCAAAGGTCTTGAAATTGGGCATGCATTTGTGGCTCCACTCGTTTCAAGAGAAACAATCTGAGGTAAATTAACTTCGCAAAGTTTGTTGGAGTGGCCTTTGTGCCAATACGGGCGAACATTTTACATTCGTACTTCTTGTGTTTCACACTCTGTAAGTATTAAAGATGTTCAAGCAATTTTTTGGCCATTGTCTAATACATAAGGGGGTTTCAAAGCATTTCTTGAAAAGAAACTTAAGTTTTAAGTAGAAAAAGTGAAAAATCACTTTTCAAGATCGTATTTTGAATGTCGTACTACTTATTGCAAGTACTCCTGTTACTCCGGTCTCACTAAATCTAAAAGTTACCATGAAAAGTGAGATAGATGAGTGACAGTCTGAGTAAGAAAAGTGAGCCAGAACTGCCTTTTTTTGAGTGAAATAAGTACTTAAAAATAAGTGTCGACGCCTGGGCAAATGAAATTTTTGATGAATGAAAAAGTGGAATGAGTAAAAGGAGTAGAAGAGTCACTTATTTTCCGTACTTTGGAACCCCCTATTGAGTAACTTTAATATTAAAGTATTCGTAAGCTAATTAAGCAGTAATTAGTCGAGTCGATACTACAGAAATGGAGTTAACTGCTACATGCGGTGCAGACGATGAGCTATCCGGCCGGATAAATTGAGGACACACTCTCATAAAAACACAATTAAACAAAAATGCTGATTCACAGGATCTGGCATACTAAAATCATATCTGAGCATACAGATTGCGAGAAAAATTCCCTTACCTGTCCATCAAAATAATTGAAGTTTTTATCAGACCATGCATGTTAATTGCCATTGGAGTAAATGACCTGGCAGACTAAAAAAATATTGACTTACGTTAAATTAACTTCAACTAAATAAATCTTTACTCAAGACTGACTGCTGATTCGACAATCAACATTTCCCTACACTCTTCACTCTTCAGTACTACACAAAAGCAAAATCAAATTTAATTAAGTACCTACAAGTAATCCGACGATTTATGAATGACAAAAATAAATCTAAACAATCAATACCTAATCCCTACCTAAGCCTAAGTCCAATTAGACCATAATGCCATATATACCATATACCATATTATTAATACCATATTATTAATACCATATTATTAATACCATATTATTAATACCATATTATTAATACCATATTATTAATACCATATTATTAATACCATATTATTAATACCATATTATTAATACCATATTATTAATACCATATTATTAATACCATATTATTAATACCATATTATTAATACCATATTATTAATACCATATTATTAATACCATATTATAATAAATATATCCGATGAAAATATAATTGAAAGATTCAATAAATATAAAATAAGATATTGCAACTGGAAGGAATTAATAAAGATATTTATAAAAGTGTTCAAAGAGTACCTCTGAACATCGGTCGGAGCAGCAGGGCCAACGACATACAGTGCAAATCTTTTTAGTGTCGTCCAGGGTTTTGTAGCATCCGACACACGGAAATGTCACATCTTCAATTCTCATAACGTCTGTTCGGAAACTTGGGCCAGAAACCAAAGGACTCTCCTCCCATAAGATATCCCCCACCTCGAATTTCTGTGTGGATGTCAGATATCTTCCAACGTCATCATTTACTTCGCAGTTGAACGGGTGAGACATGTTGACTGTGACTGTATTTGACCGTTTTCACTACTAAATGCAACTAATCCTGCAATGCAACTAACCCTGCAACTAATCACAAATTCACAAAGATGGATTATATTGATACTGGAATTACTATTCGTAACGCTACAGCCGCAATGTGTCGGTCATGGGTACCAGTGTATCAGAGATGCTCTTGGCTCTTACAGATCAATAAATAAGTAAAATGAGAATTGCAAACTGCAAAGAGTTTTAAGATGTAAACAATTTCAAACTTTCACAAATGAGGGACAGCTGTAATCGTAATGAATTTAAGTAGACTCAAATATACCAATCGATTAATTTCCAGGAAAATTCATAATACCCAAGAAAAAACAGTTAGTAGCAATTCGGCAATTGCCACTCCCACCAAACACCAAATTTTGTATTTGCTTCAAAATGTTGCATTTATTTCAAACAGCAATGAACAAATGTTGCATTTATTTCAAACAATAATGACCAAATGTTGCATTTATTTCAAACGACAATGACCAAATTGCCTCAAACGCCAAATTTTGCATTTGCCTCTAACACCCAATTTTGGGCTAGCCTAATTGCAAAATTTTGGATGACCTCTAACTATCTATTTTGGGAATTGCCTCAAATCCCAAATTTTAGTGACACCGTCTTGTATTTGTGGAAAGAACAGATGACAGATGATGGACAATGGAGCCAATGCGCCATTGAAATGTACAAATAATAATATAAAATAGGCTGAAAATGACCAATATAAAATTGAGATGTTGAAAAGAGTACTCTACCTGCCCACGCTTATATAGCAAACGACCTCAATTGAAAATTACGATTTTCAACTTCTGATTTTATAATTCAACCCAGAAAACATTGATGCAGTATAATATAAGATGCAGTAATTGGAATATCGCCGCTCTTAGCCTTCCTGCTCGTATCAGCGTTACTTGNTTGGAATATCGCCGCTCTTAGCCTTCCTGCTCGTATCAGCGTTACTTGGTTACTGTGTGCTGTAATAACAACTTAGCTGAATTTTATGTCGTCTTTGCTAGCCGCTACGGTTGATAAAGCCAACAGAGCTGTCAGGTTGCCTCCGAATGAAATAAGATGTACTGTTCAATATGATATCTCCGATATTTAAGATATTTTCCTCCTAGTACCTACTAATGAATAATGAACATAGTAGTGATAGTGAGTGATATATAAAATTTATTCTATAGTCCTGTAGTAAGTCTATGGCCCAATCCATGGATTGGTGGCTTGGCTACCTTTGGACAAAGTAATTTAATTAAAGGTCTATAGTCTATACCTACCTTACCTCACAGCATGCATGGTGTGAGGTAAGGTAGGTATAGACCTTTGTTTCTGTCCATTTTAGGTCCCAAATTCTTGACGCATTGCGGTCACAGAAAGTTATTTGGGAAAAAATATGCCCCAATTTAAACATGACTAATACTTTCGTACTGGTGACTATCAAATATCTTTCTTGTTCTACCCTGGGAATACAATATTCCAAAGCTGAAAACCTACTGAGAACTTCTGGATGATATATGCCCCAGTTTATACCGACACCGGTAGTAGTAGGCCCTAAGTATGTCTACCCCCGAATTGGGGGTGAAGGTCTGGTGAAAAGTTCATCGTAAATCTTAGAAGCTGTTATCCACCCCATCGTCCCGGGTATTTTTAATAAGCCTGAGGCCTGAAGGTACTGGACTGGGTCATGCACAAAAATAAAACTTGCCGGGGTCTTAAGCGTGTTGCCTACAAAAGTTCAAATAAAATGATTTTTGGGTGTGATCTTTAGCTTATGAGACAGTCACTTTTTAATTTTTTCAAAATTATTCCTGTAACTGCTGACCAATATCCCCAATTTCTCCAGCAGAAAGTCGAGGTAGGTGGCTCTATCACTGGTTAAATTTGGACTCCTCTCAGTTTTCATTGAACCGAAATATCGTCAAAAATGAAGGTGATCTTGAACGAAGTTAAAATTATGTCGATTGTAAATAATATTTATTTTTGATAAATGTGAATGATAATTGTTTAGTTGATACCTAGATTAATATTAAGTAATAACTATATTTTGATTGTTTTGGTAGCCTAGTTATATATTATGTAGTTATTTTAAATATCGTTTTGTGTACACCTAACTCTTAAGAAGTGCTTAATTAAGTCGCCGAATTGTTGTCGGCATATAATCATAATTGATTGGAAAATATAACGTAAGATAAAAAGTGTGTATGTTGATCTTGAGAAAATGATGATATATGTAATTGTTTTGAGTTGAGTCAGTTGCGTTCGAAAACCTGTAGCGTGTGGACAAGCCTCTCCCTCTTGGAATAAAAGAAATTAAAGTTTTGTGTGAGTGTAATTTTGAAGATCTTAGTTTTGTTTATTTGCCATACTGTCCCTGTTTTGTTTAGTCGGCCTGAAGTTCATAGGTATACGTATCTTATATTTAGCAGTATACACCAGTTCACCTTTTTAAAGAAGTCTTCTATTTAGAAGCATACATCTATTTAGTGTGTTTATTTAGTTAACGCAGACCTGTGCTCATAATTTGTCGGGTAGATAATTTCATGGGCACATTTAACAACCTACAAGGTATCAGATAGTTAGGTACACCCATAGATATCGATATCCTTGTAATAGTACTAGATAGAGGGAACAAGCACCCCATATACTCCTCCATGGGCGTACAGTCTGGCACTTAGAGTACGATTTAGTGTACGCACATAATTTCTATAATTTTAGAGTATGATTTAGTGTACGCACAATGTATAAGGAGTGGGGGAGCGAATTATAGGTTACTCTCCATGAGATTGTACGGCAACTTTAGGCTTTGGGTACACATTAATTATTAGTCTTTCCGGACTCTCCAACTATAGGAAAATGCGATGGCGTCAGCCTTATTGAAATCCACCGAGTAGTTTTCGAGAATCTTTAAGACGAAAAATAAAAATTTGATCCTGCAAAATCCCCCTATAGCTTTTGGACGGCGCATTTTCAAAAAAAGTATTCTTTGTGAGAAGGCTTGTTTTTGAGAAACCTTTTTTACCGTTCACATCTCAATGATAGATTCTCAATGTCCTATGCGGTCATTACGCGATGAGGTCAAAATACAACTGATTTAAACAACAATTTTTGTACACATCCTTTCCGTTTGGAAGTTAAAAATTAACAAAATTTTCTTCAAGCACTAAATTTTGTATATACAACAAAAATAAATTTTACATTTGCCTGAAATCCAAAATCGAAAATTTTAGTGACACTATCTAGTGTTTATGGAAAGAATTTGGTATTTGAGGAACAAATAGAGGATGGAGTAAATGCGTCATTGACATGTACAAATATAAAGGAAGGCTGAAAATGACAGTCAAGCAATAAAAAACTGAGATGGCAGAAATAGCTGGATATATTGAAAAGAGTACCTTACTCACCTTCCTACGTTTTAGCAAATGACCTCAATTAACACTTTCGATTTTCAACTGCTGACTTTATAATTGGAACTTTGGAACTTGGAACAAGAACAAATGGGTATACTACGAGCTGGAATATCGCGCCTCTTAGCTTTCCTTCTCCTGTTCCTTGCTTACTTAATGTAATGCCATAAAAGAAACTTTTTATGTCATCATCTTTGCTATAATATAACGGCGACAGTTGATAGCGCCCATCACCCGAAATTCTCTCCCGATCCCGAATGAATGTACTGTATGATATGTGATATGATTTGTCATTAGTGTAATATCCGATATTTATGATTTTTTCTTCTTAGTACTAATGAATAATTAATGTAGTAGCAAATAGTGATATAAGTATATTATAATTTATTCTATAGGTATAGTCCCATAAGTCTATGGAACAATCCTGTGATTCCTGGCTGCCTTTTTAGAAATCAATTTAGTTGCAGGGGACAATACCAGGCATCCTATATACGGTCATTACTCAATGAGGTCAAATACAGCTTTTCAGAATAATTTTTGTACACTTCCTTTCCGCTTTGAGTTAAAAATCAACAAAAATGACCCCTTATGCATTCGTGGAATAGGCAGACATGATGTGAAGGACCAGGTGGATACTCAGCACATCTCCCATCATTAATGCCTAAGGGAAAATAAAAATATTACACGAGTTCATTTCTTGGAGCAGAAAATATTTTGAAGGTTTGCTGAGGTGAGTTTTTGTTGTCATACTACATCAGTTTGGTTAGTTGGCATCTGGAGTTTGTGAGTTAGGAATTTGGAGTTAGAGTGTTGTTAGAAAATCCTTAGTTCAGGTATAGTAGCTAAGGTTGGTCCTTCGAGAAGAACTAGGAATCGACTTGGAGACCATTTGCTCTATCCTACTGCATAAGTTCGCGTAGTCAGAGTGACAAGAGATCTCGAGCTTAGGCCAGGAAGATAGTGTTATTACAGTTACGGTTAGGGTTATCTCTTTTAGACTGACTGTGGCTGTAACAGGCATACATGTAGTAAGAAGGGCGTTTCTCTAAATCACGTCTACGATT
>JABASI010007004.1:0-10230 GCA_019776505.1 Tomocerus nigrus
CACAGATTTTTTTGTACTCTATCCATGTATTTTCCCGAAATTCTCTAACCACGCCATTTCGTCGTGATTACAATACATGGGTGTCTTGGTTGTTTTTTGGAAATCAGCTTTGATACGACTTTCTTCATGTGAATTTATAACATTTCGTCTTTTCATATCTAAATGGCTAATTTGAGTAAAACTGAAAGTGAAAGTTTAATGGTGTACAAAACAGCCATGCTACTTATTCACCAGGACGTGAAAATAATTGTCATTTACATGGAGAAACTCTTACGGAGACCTTAGATGAATGTTTGTATGTACATTTCAAAAATCAATTTCATTTACTTATAAATAAATACAGCATAATCAAATGATGAGCGTTAAATACCTTAGTAAGAAAACATTGTGTGTATGTATAACGTAAGCGTAAAAATATTGCTTCTATATTAGGACAAGTATTTTACTACATAAACGTAACGTATAAGCGGATGGTATTTTGCGCCATTAAAATCCCCTCTCTATATTATTTCCAATGCCTAGTATCTAAGCCTCACAGTTATGGTAGGGTAATCAGTATATTATATATGTTTATTGTATAGTATTGTTAGTATTGTAGATACTTTCGCTTCGTCATCTCTAAATAGTAGGCACATGTAGCAAGAACATTTCTACTTTAAATACCACTTATGTACTTATTATGGACGTACGTAATCTACTTATATGAAAATAAATGTTCTTTCTATTGAGCAAAATTATGCAATAAAATATATTGACTTATATCAAAGGTGATCATTGTGTAAAACCTATAAAAGGGCATCTATAAAATAGTGCTTCGGTTGGTTGTCAGAGATTGTACAACACAAATGGAAGGCACGGAACAAAATAGTATAATTACTGGATCTATAGTCTACTTTTAATGCGATCATTTCGCATTAAAATTATAACACTGGTGAAACAGTATTCATGCAACAATAGCAGATACTTGAATGCGAAGGAGAACATATTTCTCTCTGTGTGAAGAAACTATAGAACTGTTAATATTATTTGAATTATCTGTACTACTTCAATAAACGCAACACTATGTCTCGAATGGATCATAGTACATATGCTTTAGAACGCATCATAAGTCGTACAGTAGGTATTATAAATAATGAAATTGAAAACAGTTTCGGAAATCTGATCATCCTTAAAGAGTTGATATACTATAGTCGAAATAGCAAAAATATGTAGACATAGAACGTGTACATAAATACATCTACGAGCCTAGTCCTCGAAATTCTCTATGGATGAAGCCTTTACAATTTATTCAACTTGGCCAATTTCCATATTTACCATTTTGTCCTAAAATGTCTAATAAGTAAAAGTAAGTATTCAAAGTGCTAGCGTATTAGCAAAGCAAACGATTATATATCATACTTAATTAACTTTAACTAATGGCCATTTTGACCAAGGTACGGCTGTGAGCAGGGCGATATGCCGGCAAGGACTGGCAATTTATATTATAGTTGGCCTATATAGGCTCCTTGATGAAGTCGTATGAAACTGAAAGGAAGATGTTCGAGTGGATTACACTTACACTATGCTGCGGATTCATAATTGGTCGTCTTTTACCATTATTACGAAAGAAAGAGCTTAGTTTCATGCACAATTTAACCTAAATGACAGTTTTCAGCATAATTCCGAATAATTGTACACTGTCCAGCAGACAGTAAAACTTTTACTGAACCAACCTGTAATGTTACGTGATTCTTACTTTTAAAATACAGTATGGTCACGAAAATGCTACGATATATTATGTAGGTGTATCAGTAATAAGGAAAACTTCATAACTAATAACACATTCTAAAACGAACACCCCATACCTACGTTATTTTACGTCTACTATACCTCAAATTTCTGGGATGTGAGCAAAAGCAAACGTCATCGTCGTCATCTAAAAAATTCTGTTGTCCTATAAGATTCTGCTGTGAGTTCCCGTTGCAATAAATTACATAAGTTGCAAGTTGAAGCTTTTCGGGGATTTAGGAACTACGCTTTCAATGCAATGTAAATATGTTTTAGAAAGTGAATTGAATAGTAACGGCACCATAACCGTAGTTCTTTGAGAAGAAACCGATTCCTGTTTTGAAAGATAATATTGCACATTGTTACCTCCTGTAAAGTACGGTGCCATAGCATACACACATGCCTGAGCGAGCGTGAGCTATATAAAAAGTTAATTTCGCGAGCAATTTTTTGTGGATTTGAATATTCCCATGAAGATTAGGTTAAGATTGGGAAAGGAAGCCCCGAATTCCATATTATGCTACTTATTATGTACTAGACGTGTACTTACAATATGTCGGAGATAACAAGAGAAAATAATGGTTTTCCCTACTAGAGTTTACTCACGACTTTTCTTTAACTTTTACGAGTGCACGTGCAGTGTGCATTTTCACAGCCTGATTTAGATTGTTGACTTTCAGTTGAACTAACTTTACTTTTCGAATAGAGTGTCATATATGAACGGTTCGGATCGGAGTAGCAAATGCATACAAATCCTAGGAAGAGCCTAAGGATATTTCCTAGTCATTTATTTCTCCATATCTATAGAATTCAATTCTGTAGCGACGACTTTCGAAAGTAAAAATAGAGAATCCTTGCATCCTCAATCTAGACAAAATGCCCAGACTCGTACCTATAGAATTCTAAAACTACTAAAATCGCTCAAAATTGGAAAAATCTGGCGGGCGTTTTTAGATTGCTTGTTACCTATTAAGGGCAATATAAATTTTCGTCTTTTTCAGGCGACGACTTCTTTTGGGTGTCTTCAAACTTTATAGCAACCCAAATCAACCCATAAATATATGTAGTAAATGAATGTAATCGAAACGGAAAGAAATGCAGTGACAAACAGAGAAAGAGCAGAGCACATCCTACATCTTAAAAGAACTGTATAAATATGTACCGAACTCCCAAGACATGATAAAGCCAGACTCAGAGATGGAAAATAAATGGAAAGAAAAAGTAGAGTGATGGAGCCGCCATAAGTGACTTCAGGCGGAAATATTTTATAGATGAAATATTCACAGAGAATTCTTTTCAATCTATCAAAAGACCAATTTCCGTTCAACATTTCCGTACACCTTTTGTTATTCACAGCGCTGCAGCATCAGTTTATTTTAGAATATTTATAATATTATTATTACAACCATCTCATACAAACAGCTAAAGTTCTCTCCTCTACTTTGAATGCATTTAAATAAATAAAGGCTGCGCTGCAGATCTCAAGAAGTGCAAACAAAAATGCACTTTAAAACTCAAAATTGCATTTTACACGAATAATGCCAGTAGTAAAGCAAGTAAAAATGTTACGCCATGCCACACAGGCATGTCAGTTTTCGTTAGAAATACAAAGATTATTTTTATTTATTCATCCACATCGGTATCCGTATCCGTCCACTAATAGTACCTGTATACAAGTAAGCCAGTGGATTAACTTTACAAACTCAGGAGCTTTAAAATACCTTTTCGAAGATTTTTACATAGCATATCAGTCGAAAGTCTTTGAATCTATTTAGGTACATATAATACAGATTATACGATATTATATTATTTTTCCTGTCAAAGTTAAGTTATTAAGGTACCAAGTTTACATGATTAAAAAGGCACCCGGGTAGTTTCAATGACACAATGTTTTTATTTAATCGTATTTTTCCTTATCCCGTGAGGCATCAAAATTCTTTCCGAATGTTTAAGTACCTACAAGAACTATTTCTGTTCTTGATGTTAAGAAGGCATTTTTATCTGAAGGTACGTCCCTAATTTAACACAATGATAATGTGAATAATAATATGATTGCTTGTTGGTTCTTTCAATACCGGTAGTTGCGCATAATAAAAATGTTTCTCGTCGCAAAATGTAAGAATGTGAAAAATTTATTTTTGTACGTTTGTTGCGAGGTCATCCTCATCCCTACTTATGGAATTCAAATCAAGTTCTCCATTCTTTCTAGAGACTTGAATACCCGTAGGCTGACAATTAAATTGTAACAGAGAACTTTGATTTTCTGCGTGGGTAGACAGACAGTAGACACTACACTTTATCAGCAGGTAGTCAGTATTCACTATGCATCAAAAATCACCAACCACGGTGATAAGTCTAAGTCAAAAAAACTTTATGTAATTTTACAAGTCTAGTCGAAGGTTTAATAAAAATTCTTCACAAGATATCTTGACAGTTTATGCCCACCAACTGCGTTTTTTCAGACTTCTCCGGACAGGTGCCGAATTGGGCTAGCATAGCATAATAAAATAATACTCGTAGAGTAGGTACTGATCTACCTTAAATTCTTCAAATCGAAAAACTATATCCAGAAAACAGCATTTTCAGTCATTTTTAATCCTTAAATGATTGGTAGTTTTAATGTGCATTTATGTACATTTTTTCGTTTAGTAGTCAAAGCACAAACTATCAGATATCTCAAGAATTGCCTAAAAGAATTAATGCCATTACCGCTGGCATATATTTGTAATTTATCATAGCATGAAATTGCTATTGACTCCTACAGCTAGGTATATGGCTTAAGATCTGTAAATGGCAACGAGAAAACGTGCAGTATGAACTTTTTTAAAGGAATGGAACTGCATGGCAAGAGTCTGGGGTTCAATAATCTTACATTTGGTTTTCTTCCAATCACAACTTCTCTTTGAAACGAAATTTTCCGTCGTGAATTAGCTATTTTCAATGTCAGACTGGATTGATGTAACAAAAGAAAGCTGTTACCTTAGATTAGATCGTAAACAATAATGGCTGTGAACAAATGAGATTTTGGTGAAGAAAAGGAGATTTTTGAAGCATATATATAGCATATTATAGTCTATAGCGTCTGACTGAAGGCAACCAACTCGGAACCTCATCTAATGTCAGCTCGGTTAAAGGTTGGTAGTTAGGCTCACGGATAAAGTCAAATCATTTGATTTGACAAAGCAGTTTTACGTCTAAAGGTCTTTCGAATGATCATTGGAATTGAGTTTGCTGGACCACTAACGAAGAGATTGGAGGAGAGGAGGGACGACTGCCGAAATGGAAACTGGTGTTCAAGACAGGAGAACAACCACAATTTATGACACACCATGATAAGCAGCAAGCAATCTAGTATTCAGCGTGTGACAACATAGCGAATATATTATAATGGATTCTTACTGGATATACATATTCCAGCCTGCCAGCCTTCTCCGAAGAAAATTCCCTATTTCGTTGTTCTACTTTCAGATATATTATTTGAGTGTACCGTTTGATTGCCTTCTTATTGTGTAGTGTGGTCTTGTAACCCTCACAAAACATATATAAGAGGGCTACTATACAAATCCAACATCCAACCCATAGTACTACATTGCACAGTATAATTACAGGCAGACCTAGTAATACATACCCACGCAAACATTACTACCCTGTAACAAACCTATAAATAGGGAACATAATGTCACAGGAAGTGAGTAGAATGGTTTCAGAAAGAGAGTTGGTCACAATCACAATCGGAATGCGGTTTACAAATGATACTCGACTCGACATAGTCACTTAATACCATCTCAGCCAGCCAGTCGAGCTAACTACAGATATGGAGACGAACACGCATAAGGAATCACAAATGTTATTGCTAAAGTTCCTTCATCAATCACTACCAAATCTGAAGACATCTACTGAAATTCCAACTATTTGTATCGGCTTGGCTCCTTTGTGCCCGGTTCATAGTCGCCTTTTATAACATCAAACTTACTTGGACAAATGAATCTGTAAATATTACTAGTAATGTTCCCACTAAGACTGAGACTGAGACTCCTTTCATATTTAATATTTTCAGCAGTGCACATGCAGCAATAAAGATTTAACGAATATTGCAAAATGATATATTGCACTAGATTTGCCCACATATTTTATACGCCAACAATAAATATGCGAATGAAAATAAAACTACATGATACATTCCTATACAGTATGACCAGAAAGTTATTTCCCATCCCACTTTCTCTTTTCACAATCTAACTTATGTAAAACATTGACTTTTACAATACAAAAAAAAACATAATCACTTTTTTTTTAAATTCAGGTGAAAGCAGTGACATTTTATCTGTGTAAAAATAAATGTTTTTTACAGATTACAGAGCTGCCACAAGGAAAGAGAAAGTGGTATGTGAACTAGCTTTCTGATCGTACTGTAGACATATTTAACTTTTATCAGGATCCACAATCCTTTTTGGGGAAATGTGAAATTCTGAAATTGTCATTTTGAACATTGCACACTATATAAGAGGTGGCATCAAAATATTTAAGTATTTACATATCATAGCAATCATAGCGCAACTGTAAGTAAACTTTTCATATATATTTGCTTATGTAGCTCTATGATATGATAGCTTAATTACTATAGATGTTATCATTCTGCATCTAAGTATTTATTGACTACCAAATTACCATTACGGGGCCTGAGCTGTTTTGCTGAGGTCCAAAAATCTGTACTAGAGGAGGTCTCTATACTGTAATTCTCCAAAGAATTACAATTCTGCATCTAAGTATTTATTGGCTACCAAATTACCATTACGGGGCCTGAGCTGTTTTGCTGAGGTCCAAAAATCTGTACTAGAGGAGGTCTCTATACTGTAATCCTCCAAAGAATTACAGATAAAGGGTATATTATTGTTATTACCCCGTCAAACGTAATTAATAATTATTGCAACAGCTTGCAGAATGAAACATTAATGAACCACGGCAGGCAAAGGCAACTACATACAAAATGTTTTTGCAACGCACGACGATGCCTAGAAAATTGGATTGTCTAAATAGTGACCACGTTGCTAAATTGTGGAGAAATAAAGTGACCTTTCATTAATTACTTATATAGGTAGGCTTCTGTTTACGTAGTCATTGAGAGCAAATACATTTGAGGGTAACAAAGTGCAATTTGATGGGATTCTGTCTGAGTACATGAGTGACTGTGTAGTACTTGCTACTTGTTAAACTCACTCAACAAACGTAAAAACACTTGAGCCTACAGCCAGGAATCTTATAATAATAGAACTTATATATACGATGACTGATTGTGTAATTTAAACTACTTAAAATCGTATTATATAACTACACTTACCTAAGTACATCAACTTAAGTACCTTAAACATCATAATGAATTGGTGCATGCACTTTGTAAAATGTGAACATGTCCTTATAAAAACGCTTGAGTTGTTTTCTTAGTCCTTTGCGTTTATTTTCGAAAAGTGACAAGTACCTTTCATTGCCAACTAATAGAAATGTATTGTCATTATTTTGAGTATAATATGCCAGTAAATCAATTACAAACCTACACTTGTAGGATTGAAAACTGAAAACTACAAGTTCAAATATTTACATTGCCCTCAGGAGCACTAACAATTATAACAATAGGAAAAGTATTTGAAATGTATATTACTTACTTATAGTAAAAGAATGATCCCACCAATCACTATTGCACAACCAGGCTTTGAGGCCTTCAGCAGTATAACTTACAATGGACACTGGAGGGGCAACAAGAGTCCTTATCACTAAAAGAGTCGTGAACATCGCTACTATTACTCCAAGACGTTTCATCAAATCTAGATCTGTGATTTTCACAGCTTTGGCCGACCTCACCCGAAATATCACGGAAATCCTGCAAATTCATTACATCGTTTATGTCATCATGAATTATTTTTTAGCATGCGATTAAAGTTGATAACTATTGTCTTTTTATTTTGTCTCATCTACGCACTACGTATTTGTATTTTCTCTGTCACGTTCATTTGTATTCAGTTCAATTCTAATTTTGTCATAGGTAGGTATGCTTACATAATCTAAAATCTATTATAGTACACTAATAAATTATATATCTCGTATAATAGTTGAAAAATGGCTTACCTCCATGTTTTGAGCATAAGAGCACCGTACGCAAGAGAAAAGCCAATTTCTCTTAGCCAAACGCGAAGTGTACATGTTATCACTGAAGCAGTAGGATACATAACCAAAATCTGTAAAGAAACGTTTAATCTTTTAACAAGTGTTCGCTCACACATCCCGTTATAAAGTACGTTAGTATGTATTATAGGCAGGTAATTCGATTTTCTGACAAAATAGCAATGTAGACACATTGTTCAAATGCATATTATATCTGCCGTAATTAAATAATAGACAAACAAGTTGTGTATGATTGATAATCTCTACAAATAACATGGAACTTTCCCTTTTACTTTTCTCTCTTTGTCCAGACCTGTGTTATGTGATTTAATTAGGTAGACAGTATACAGATATACAAATATTACTACGTCTAACTGAATTTGTACCCAATTTTCCATATTATGATTGTAATAATTTTGTATCTATGCACTAATGTGATAAATATACGCAGCCCCTTTTCTCGGATGGAACAAAGAATTTGTATGCAGCTAAAGCTTCACATGTTAATTGCGGTAACTATGCTATACCTATGTGGATATATGCATGGTTGCAATGTAGGTATCGTTATTAGCAATGAAATGCTATCTGCTATCTGAAATGCTATCTGAAATGCTATCTGAAATGTCCAATAAACTGACTAAATAGATAAACCACTAAACACGATTCGATAGACAGATAGACGGATGGACAGAACTTTCCTATCCTACCATATCAACATGAAAAACACTCATTGAAGTACAATGTCCTATGAAGTTGCCGTTGTAAAACTGCTGTAAAAAGCAGCGATACGCCTGTAAAAAAGTTTAAATAAAGAAAAGGTAAAGGGACCACTCGTTAGAATCCATTTTCTAACTACAGCTCCGCACCGACCTCATGCAAGAACACATACACACTAAAGAATGAAATGCCTCAAGAGTTCAAGACATTTGTAAGGTATCGCACCAAACAGGCAGACAGACAAGGGCTTTCCTATAAAGTAGTTACCGAAACTTAATTCATATTATAAAATATACTTTAAGTACACTCACTACGTAACCTAGTCCTTTGAAACCTAGATCCTGTAAACCTTTCATAAGTACGTGCCCTACACTACAGCAGACTTACAATACCCAATACCTAGGTGTATTTATTACAGAAATTCATTAATCATATAATATGATATTAAAACCATAAATGATGTTGAAAGCTATTTAGGAATTTCTCTGGGAAAGAACAGCCGGTTGTGGTCGGTTGAAAATCAATAGGAACATTGTGTTCATTTACATACATACATAATAAGTACTATTATTAGTAATTGTAAGGATTATATGGTAAAAAGGATATCCCAGGAGGATGGCTCTCGGGTTTGAATAGTTTTTAATATATTGCCTAGATTTATACCATATCAACATGAAAAACACTCATTGAAGTACAATGTTACATCCGACAGAAGTTAAACTACAGTTGAAACTTTGAGTCGACAGAACTGACAGCTAAATAAATAAGGAACATTTTTTGTTATAATCACAGTAAAAGAGAGAAGTTGAGAAGACTCAGGGCTATAAGTGTACATTAGATTTGAGATTTCGAAGTTACACAAGAAAACTGGAAGAAACTAATGGATTTTAAAATTGTCGCCCATATACTAATTGAATTCAACATGCAATGCCATTAAATCATTGTATCTTCCATAAAATCATGGTTTTGGGAAACGTAGCATGTACATGTAATCAGATTAACACAGTCACTCAATTAAGCTAAAACTTTTATTATTCCACTTGTATGTCCTAAGTGGTACTAACTAAAATAACAGTAATATTGTGCAGAGTGTCGAGACTGATGATGAAAAGTAAGTAAAGTAGGGCTAGGGCTGTGCTTATTTCGGTTTACTACCGTTGTTTACGCTGTGCTACCCATATACTTAGTTCAGAGTTTGTAAGTAGTACTACGAACTAGAGAACTATCAGTTACAAACGTATAATACTATGGCTCATTTAGATAAATGCACAGTACCAGAGAAATTTAACAATCTGTTTTCTGTAGTAAAGTGAGAGCTTTTCTACTTGAGTCATTATTATAAGCTAGAAATTATTCCTTGCAATCATAATGTACAATGCAGTAAAACTCTACAGTGTCTTTTCAGGGTATTACTTTAGTTTGGTAGGACTATAATATTATAGCAAAATGAATCAGGTTGCATGTTGTGTATATGTAAATGTATAGACATGTATAGTAGTATCGCTATTCTGGAACTCAAGAGCATTCTTTGAAAATCTCCTGGAGGAAGAATAAAGTGTTTCCAGAGGTAGTTCGATAAGTGGCAAACGG
>JABASI010007005.1:0-10229 GCA_019776505.1 Tomocerus nigrus
GGCAAGGATTGACACGTCGCCTTGTATTGTGTATGCAAAAGAAGAGAGAAAGATGATAAATTGGCTAGAGCAAAATCATAACTGAAACTTTATTTTCTTGTTGCGTTACATAAAAAGCCAATGTGTCAATGAGTGAAGTGGTTGTGGTGTGTGTGTGTGTGAATAGAATTCGTGGATTTACAATAATGATTTTCCTTAAAAGTACGAAGTTTTTTCCTCATAAGCAGATGTACAGAGTGTGAATACTATTGTTAGGACATGACTAATCATAATCTAGATTTAACTGAACAGCTTCATTCATTGTTATCATATTCATTGTTATTATCTATAAATCAAATATATCTAAACAGGTGCGTATTTGCTTGAGTTCCATACGCACTGTAAGCCATTGTTCTCGATGAATAATTTGAATTTATTAGTGGCCGCACAACTTTTGTAATGTTTGTAGAGAATATGGATGATTATTCAATTATCTTTGTGTCGTACTCTGGTTCGTCTGCGCATTCGAAAACTTGTGCAATGCTATATTTGTATTCTGTTAGTACTTCGTCGGCTGGTGCACTCGGTTTCAATAAATATTAATAGAAGATGCCCTTACCTGCTAGAAAGACCAAGGTTTTCACTTCCACATTTTTTTCTTCGTTTAAGATATGGATGGCATTTAGAAAATTACAATCTTTTAAAGTTTCCATTTTCCTATTCCCCAATTGTAAAGATAAAGGTAAGAAGACAGACATCTTCATGGGACCCATAACTATTTAAACATTTGTCTATCTTGTTTCTTTATCCTTTTGAGATTCTCGAAATGAAAATCTCGTGTCTTATATATTGTTAACTTCGTACGGCATACAGTTTCAATCTTTTCGTTTACATTCTAAAATGGATTTAGTATGCGGCCTTCAGGCCCACTTTCCTCCCATACCCCTCGACCCTGTTTTAGAAGCTCAAAACTTGGAAGCCCCTGCAGTCCTGATGCAATACTGATTAGGTTACGGATTTAACCTGGGTATGTTATCAGTAAAGTAAAGCATTAAGGTTTCCTTGCAAATGCAATTTAATATAATATATGAGCGGAAACAAAGGCAAAGGTAATTAAAATGGAGACAATAGTCAAGGTTTGATTAGGAAGTCCGTAGGAAAATATTTTACATATTATATGTATTGCACGTAATTAATTATCTGTAAATTCTCTTTTTAATCATAATAATCGGCATTTGCAATAAGCGATTAGTAATTCGTATTGTACTTTAACGCTGTGAGTACATAGGTGTTTATTGTGATGTTTTTATGCAACGGAAATTAAAGTGGACTGCGAAACCGTGGTGTTATTTGTGATAGATTGAAGAGAGTTTATTTCTAGAAGGACTAGAATAACCTACTGCTAGTTCAGTGTTCGTGTGTAACTGAATGGTAATTAAAGTAATTATATTATTATAAGTAAACTGTATTATCATAGTAAGTCAGTTTCTGTAAAAGTATTAAAAATTCTGTTAATTCATTATTTCAGATTTATATTTATTCTGGGTTCAATTTATCCATTAACAATACAAAAAGTTTAAAATAAACAACCTTAAATAATGTCAGTAAATCTAAATGCTTGAATTTTTGATAATTAACATGTTTAGAAAGTAGTTAAGTAATTTTAGCATCGTTGGCAACTTGTTTTACAATGTATAATATTCAATGGATGACAATAAAATATTACACAAAATGCAAAGTTTAAAATTGATTGACTTTTTTAACTATCGCAGACTGGAATTGATACCAGATTATTTAGTCGAAATGCGGGCTAGTAGATCCGGACATTGAGCTTGCAGACATTGGTATATTCTAAAAACATTGACATTTTTTTGATAAGAGTTTTTTCAACATAAAGGCATTTTCTTATCTGTGCATACCGAAAAAGGATATTTATAACATTAGCCCCTTTCTTAGAAAGTTGTTGAACTGCGGTGATAGCACTGGCAGGTAATAATTCTAAAAATAAATTCATTCGCCGCCTAAACTATTTGTTTTTTCCAGTTCTAAACTACTCGTTATTCTTATGTGCCTACCTACAATAAATATTTGCTGTTATGAGTTATTCACATTATTTGGTGTCAGTTGTTCATAGGGTGACCAGTGTAGTGTGTGATAGTAATAAATTATCTATCTCATTATTCCTGTATAAGTAGGCTGCACATGCACATAATCCTTTTTTGAAATAAGAACAATACATTTTTTTGAGAAAATTAATGTTAGAGACATTAATAAGTATTGTTGTGAATACCACAATAATATTTGGAGCTATAAAAGCAGCAGATTCTCAATACCATAAATTAAACTAACATAGCTAAATATAAACTAAACTAAATTGGTTCGTAAACATTAATTCGTAAACCCCAGAAAAAAATAATCTTATTTATCATCATGGACATCCGGGAGTACAATAGTTTCATCTTGGAGTTTAAAAAGAACATTTGAGATTTGAAACGACGAGTACTTGAAGTGAAGCAGCGTGTTATTGATTCAAATAATGAAGACGGTTCAGAAATTCATTACCATCTAGATTATGTCACCACTAAAGAATTTCAGAAGAAATCCCTGGTAAGACAAAGTTTCCTCATTGCAAAGTGAATGAACCTAATCAATGCGCACCTGTTTCTATTTTAAAAATAGCGCACAATTGATTTTTAATTCCTAATCGTCATTGACAAGCCAGGACAGCTTACAAATATTTATTTTTACGGACAATTTCATTATAAAGCGGAATATGTATCACAACTTATGTTTTTCTATGCCATTGAAAAATAGGGTTGAAGTCAGGTAGAGATTGCACGGATATGTATTTCATTTAGTTAGAATAGGTCCCTATATAGATTCAGATACGGCCCTGTGTACCTATATAATGTTGGTGGAATTTTTAAAATGCGACCTGTTGCTCACTTCAATAAAAATTAGTGTATACGTTTCATAAAATCACATCTCCTACCTCAAATCGCCGAAACAAATTTTTGGCTGCGCGGGATTAGGTCCCAGAGCGGAGAGAAGGGCAACGAGGAACCGCCTATAATTTTGTCATGAAATGTATCAGACAAAAACGGTTTCTATATTCGTGATCCACCCATCAAATACCCATTCGTATTTCGAATTACGTCAAAATTCAAAAAACCAGGTACTTACCAAGGACTCTACTTGCTTAAAAACTTTTTTAATATTTGAAATTGCCTCAATTAGAAAATGTGTAAAGATGATATAAAACCATTATTGGAAGTGAAAACAAAATTTAATTTGTTTTAGCAAGTTCTCAAGAGCTAGGCGGTTTCATGCTTAAAGATTTCAAAATTCATTAAACGTAAAAAGATGTTGGAAAAACATTCTAGAATGTGAAAACAAATTTGAGGCTATAGTTTTTAAGATACTGCAGCATTACGGTTTTTTTGAATTTTAACATAATTCAAAAAGACATATGGGCATTTTGATGCGCATATCCGAAAGCCGTTTTTGTGTGATACATTTGATGTCAAAATCGGCGGTTCCTCGCTGCCCTTCTTCCCACTTTAGAACTCCATTTCGCGCACCCATAGGGATTTTCACCCGATCATTTCTCATTTCTAACTAATAAACAAAGATAGCTACAATGCTTTATAGTGAAAATATATAAGTAGCTATTTGAAGAGAATAAATTTCGTAATTCCATGGGATGATTTTATGGTATATATGTTATGGTAGGTTCCTACTTAGGCTACATAAATATGTATACCAGTACCAATGTCCATTTGGAATGTATACCTATTGCTCTTTGTATTTATGTTTCTTTTTAAATTTGGTTGCCAAATATTTATATGTGCGGGGTCTATTTTGGTTAAGGAAAATATAGAAAATGCTCTACTTGATTCAGAGCATACAATTATGCAAACAAAAGAATTGTCATATGGGGATGAGACTTTGGAGATGAATAACGACATGGAACCTCATCCATTTACAACAAATACTTTGGTCAGTATTATATATTATTAACAACTATTTATTATTATCAGCTATTTATTAACATCATAATTAAATGAAAATGATACAAAACGGTAAGAAGGAATGTCCTGGTTTTACTATGGGTGTTAAATTATGTAACTTTTGAATGTATTGCAGGTCTAGTATTGTACTTTATTCGGCTTTCTAAATGGCGACTCGGTAAAGCAATGCCGTCTGGTGAACCATAACTGGAATGAAATCTGCGAACCTTTTTTCATGAAGAAAATCCAAATAGCTATATACACGTGATATGAAAAAGTTTCTATTAGATTTCAGTGAAAACTTTAAACTTGACTGTGGACGATATAGATTTGGGTATAATTTTATTATTTCCGACTTTCAACAAATTTTACTTTAAGACTTGTCCTTGTTAACGTCATTAACACTGGAAGATGTACACTTTTACAACA
This sequence comes from Tomocerus nigrus, assembly GCA_019776505.1. Taxonomy (NCBI): domain Eukaryota; kingdom Metazoa; phylum Arthropoda; class Collembola; order Entomobryomorpha; family Tomoceridae; genus Tomocerus; species Tomocerus nigrus. The sequence goes on from JABASI010007005.1 coordinate 4,419, forward strand.
ATGATGGGGAATTGGGTCGTGTTAGTTTAGACGATATTCTGGGAGGAAACAATATTTTTTTGAAAAAACTTCAATGTAATTCATCTGAATTAGTAATCCCAATAGAAAGACTCGTTGAGATTGAATTTCTAGATTTACATAAGTGTAAAATTATATTTCCAGAAGGTTATAGCGGTAAAATTTGCTCGCCTATATATCTTAAATTGATCAATATTCCAATCATTCGTCCAACAGGAGAGAAAGTTGAACAAATTATTTTAAACACGGTAGCGAACGTGAGTAAAGCTGAAGAAATAATCATTTGCCAGCGTTTATGTTGTACAAAGTTGGATTTGAGTTTGGAGGAGCCTAATGAAAAAATGATGAAAAACGTGGAAGTAATTGGGAAAGTGAATATTTTGACAAACAGACCTTTAAAATTAAAAGCATTGACCACAGATTATGATGACTATGACATGTCTAATCTGCCACAGTCTTTGGAATGTCTGTCTATAACAGCAGAAGATAATCAAGATGTACAAGAGCATGCAATTCCTCGCAATCTAAAATATTTCTATTGTTCCTTTTACGAATTTCATCCATTCTTGCCAAAATTTTCTGTGTGTTCTCAATTAAAATTTGTCTATCTGCATGGTAGGGGGCATTGCGACCTAAGTTGGCTACCATCCTCTGTAGAGACAATCATACTAAGCAATATCCAATCCACATTTCGTAATGGAAGGCAACTGAATGTTAAAGATTTAATCCTGAATTGTTGCCCTAATAATGCAATTCTGGAGCCTTTGATTTGAATAAAAGCAGAGAATCTTTATCTCTGTTTCAAGGAGTCTAGTACAACAGAGCAGAATGCGCAAATTGTTCTTCAAATCTATCAGCAACGACATTATGGAAAAACATTTAAAGTGGGGTCATTTATTTGGCAAGATAATAATGAATTTCAGAACAACCCACTTTTTCACATCTTTTAGAAACGCTCTGGAAGCTACACTTTCGAGGAAGGTTTAGGAAAGGCAGACAATTGTAGTTGCGGAAATTGTCCATTTGTTAACACCATCCTACTTTTAAAATGTTTATCTCCCTGGATTTCAAAAGTTGCCTGCACGTCAAGAAAGTCGATATTACGAAGGTATACCAAATATTTTTAAACCGCATTGGAAATACAAAAATTAAAGTCGGGATGTAGAAGATTCTTTAAATGTGTTTTTCTATACCTACCGGCTGATCATGGAAGCATTGTGAGGGCAGTAATTGGATTTTTGTAGCTGTTGAAGGGGTACCCTGCGGTACCTATATATGGTAAAATTTCAAAATATGTTTTTTGAGTTATTTATCTCTGATTTTCTGCAGAAATGAAATTTGAAAATATTTTACAGACCCCATCTTAGAACCTAATTTTCAATGATTTATATGTTTATCGACTTTTAAATGAAAAGTATTTAATTAAAAAGGCAACGATCATCCACCAATCCGAAATTCAACGCAAACACTAATGCTTATATAATAATTTGAAAATCAAAATAAAGTTATATTGGCAGTGTTAGGACTTCTCAGTCAAGAGGTAACTGTCAATCATCAATAATAATACTAATGCTAAAGCCTTTATTACTCGAAAATAATATTATGTACACATACAGAGATCAGTTATATAATAAACATGCTATACAAGTGGACAAAGTTAGTTAATTTAATGTTCACGGAGCATAAATGTCTGTTTCGAATTGTTAGTGTGCAATTTAATGACTTTAAATAGCGAGTTAAATAAGTTAAAACGAATACCTAACATACGGTATAAGATTACAATTACATATTTCAGCCTAGGTAAGGTCCATTTAATCAATTCAGAGAAATATTGTATCGGCATGTAAATTTGAAATAGCAATATCAATTGAATGGTTTTATTTCTGTGCAAACTATTAAAGCGTTTTATTGCTGATTAAGGCAAACGCTATAAATAAAGATTCAATTGGCTCAACCTGCAGGATTTTTTCACGAAGGAATGTATGTGCCCTTTCTTTCAACTTGAATAATAAGCATTAAATCCATGACTGCGCACTTAGTACGAAAATGTGGTGAATTGGAGAATTGGCTGTAATTTTTATACGTTGTAGTCCCTTACTTTGTGATCAGGATCACATTAGCGTATTGCCAATTTTGCCTAAGTCCGTTGGCTTTCCCCAAGGGGACATCAAATGTCACTACCCGGTATCATAACTATCTTTCTGTGTCTATGTACCGCATTCTGGATAAATTATTCAAATCGAAAAAGACAAAAAGAAACCGCCTTTTTAAATCCGTTATATAGGGACGAGCGGGTGAAATATATCCGTATCCATGAGTTTTTCAACATTTACAATGGAAACAAAGGACTACTTCCCAAAGCTAGACGCCTACTCATGATAAAGTTTTGCAGATCATGATTTTAATATTGGTACCGTTATTTCCTTGCTACAGATATTTAGGAGGAAATAATCTCTTTAGAAGAAATAAATCAACAGGGAAACAAAATGGGAACCAAAATTCTTAAACCGCTGGCAAAGTTGTGTTTCATTCATGCCAAAAATAATCTCAAATTTGACAGCACCCGGGAACTATCCGTAATTGAAAATGAGTCACGAATATGTTAAACAAGTTAAAGCTATATTTAAAATGAAATATTTATCAAGTCATCCAGCACTCGTGAAATTTTCAAAATTTTTGGAAAAATTTAAGTAAGATTTAATTGTATTTAATGTAATTTTTTTTGAATATTCACAAGTTTTAGTTCTCTTTCTACTTAAGTGCCGAAAGTGGGAATTGCAATTCTTAAAAGTCAAATATTGAATTGCGAAGGAGAGACAGAATCGTAAATCCAGAAAACAATAATAATATACAGACATCATTATTAGTATTAACATTTTAACATTTAAAACATTCCTTCTGAGTTTTCACATTACATTTAGAAACATTACTATACCTTAATTTACAAGTGACGTCTAAATGTATATTTTTGAAAAATGAATATAAAATGTTTTGTAATATTTTTTTCCCCATTAATTCCATGGAGACAATTTATAATTTTTCTTTAGTTTCGAAGTGCAAGAGCTAGAATATATTTATGAAACTTCTCATTTGCATCACTTCCAGCGATAAAATCTGCATGATTCCATTTCGGTTTAATTTCGTGAAGATAAACAAGATTTGGCAATTCTGAAGCTACCAATTCGTAAAGCATCCTGTAAATTAGAAATTTACAAACCAAAATATTATTAGATATATAATTATGCTCATATCATTACTTAATCTGTGATTCCTTAATGTGATAATCACAATTTAACTTGCCAATAACATAATTAGATATCTCTAATCATATGCTTAAATTTCAGATCCTGCTATTATATATTGGGTATTTAATAAAAAATAATTGCGTATTAATCGATATATAATCGTTAGTAATTATTAACATAATCTAATAAAATATCGATAAGCAAAGATGATTTTTATTACCATTGGTGTAATTAGAAAGTCAGTTTTCCCGTAAAATAGTGCAACAGGTGCAGTTGTAGCTTTCAAACTGTGTAACGGAGGGGTAGCTGTGCCATAAACTTGCAAGTTTTTCACACGGCCGTAATCATAGTGCTGGAAATTCCCTGACCTTGCTTCCTGCAGAAAATGGTACACAATGCTTTAGGAAGAGGGGCTGGGGACGGTACTGATCAGTGCAGGCCACCACTGTTAAAATAGATTTCTACAATTCAATAAGTATTCAATTGTATAATAACACAACAGACAGTATTTTGCCTCCATTAAATTAGGACAAGGCACGAACTATTGGGGCTTTTATATCTGTAATACAAAGTTGCAAAAAAATACTGAAATTGACTCAAGGAGGGAGTCCCAACTGCAAAACCCTGATTGCGGGTAAAAGTCTTTAGTGTACAGTAATTACTGAGAAATATGTTTATTGAATCTGCCACTATTTTTTGAGGAACACTGAAGGATTTTTGGAAACGCATCCAGTTTTGGCAATATATTTGAGGTGGTTTGGAATGGTGGGAATGTATTATAGAATTGCATTCACAGAAAGAATATTAATTTTTATATTAGAATCACGTAATTTGTTAATTAACTTCTCTATGTACGACATTTTTAAAAAAAGTAATATTTATGGAACTCTCGTCGAAATTTGTAAGCGTCAGCAACCAGATTTTGCAATTTTTGGACACAACTTTATGCAGCAATGTAATGGCGAAAAGATGCTGTTAGGCCATAGTAATTATAAACCTAATGCATACAATAATTTGGAAATATCTCTAGTGCCCGTAGGCACGTTCTTTAACTAAATTACGGCAAAAAAATGAACACGGCAAGTTAAATGAAATGAAGGCTAAAAATTTTTAGCCTGTCATTCTCACGGTTCGCGGAGAACTCGTATTGATGATTTCGTATCTGGGGGTGTGGTGAGATCATATCTGGGTATGGACAAATCGTATTTGAAAATGGGGGTATCGCATCCGGATGTGGAGAGATCGTATATGCGAATGGCGGTATCGTATCTGGGTGTGGAGAGATCGTATTTGCAAATAATAAGGTAAATCACGTAATTTGGAACTGTATATAACCCAATGCATGAAAGCTAGCATATAATTTACAATGACTCAGTCAATGAAACAAATTGAAACAACGTTATTCTATTATATGTATTTTCTATGTATGGCATGCATTCTATTGTCGTAGTGATTTTTACGAATGTTCGTTAGATGCCCACTTTGAATTATCCCCGAGTTGGGTGTTTTATTTCAGAACAAAAAGAGAAAGATTTCCTTTACATTTGGTAAAGTAAAAATGTAGAGCGCTTCGGCCAGCAGCACAACTCGATCAACAATGAATGAATGATAAAAATTAAAGAGAATTTTTACTACTTATATACTAAATGTTAAAAGTAATTAACCGTACTCTACAATGTATAACTATAATGTGCCGTGCAAGGCGTTTTCAAGGATTATACAATTTATTACCAATATTTAAAAGAGCATGCAGTTTGTGTGTGTAGCTGTTAGTGTCTTCACGTTTGTGTATTAATAAAATGTTGACTAAGGTAAAAAGTAGTATATTTCCAAAATAGGTTTTGTTAAATAAAACGCCGACTAAGTAAACAAGTTAATAAATTCTAATGTAGTTCCAAATAGGTCGTGTTAAATAAAACGCCAACTAAGTAAACAAGTTAATAAATTCTAATATCGTACGATGCTACGTAGTCAAGTTAGAGGACAATCACCTTATTTGGGCATGTCCTTATTAAGTAATTTAAGTAAAATGATAAGTATTCGTTTGTATTTCTATACCTTAGTCTAAATACATAATAGTAATTACCATATAGGTATATTTACTATATGACACTATTCTACGTATTTGAAGAATTTTCAAAACTGGATTCGGTTGTGACGTTTTCTGTGTTCGATGTTTTGGGTTTATTTTTTCTAAAATTGTTGTTATGATGCTTCAGCAAATGTCCTATTGAGCGGCAGTAGATTTTGACGTTCACAGTATTGTAGGTTTACATTGTTTTGGTTAGTCTTTCATTGATGTCCACGTACACAAACTTAGGCGCTTTCCACTGATGACAGTCAATTTTTAAAATTTTGATACCAATAATGTTCCTCTACTCGCAAGTATTCAAAACTTAAGTAGATGGGAATATAGAAAATACATATAATAGAATAACGTGGTTCAAATTTGTTTCATTGACTGAGTGATTTTAAATTATATGCTAGCTTTCATGCATTAAGTTATATACAGTTCCAAATTACGTGATCTATTATTTGCAAATACGAT